>JALGXP010000039.1:0-135120 GCA_023333625.1 Bothriochloa decipiens | reverse complement strand
GGCTAAGCATTACTACTTATCTTTCATTAGGTAACAAGGGATAAGGAATAAGACAGGTAATGCAATTTTGTGGGTTTTCACTCAACTCCTATTACTGAATGCAACATACCAGAGCTGAAGCAGTAAAACATTTATAAATAGAATAGGGTTTAGATGCATCCGGGGCTTGCCTTGATGTTCGGGGTAGACGGTCTCGAAATCCGGATCAACTCCCGATTCTTGAATTTGCTCGTCCTTCGAATCTGAGTGATACGTTAACTCTCCGTTAACGGAAACTATTCGATAATTAATATGCTTTACATGATGGAATAGTAAACATGATGCTCGATGGATGCATGATCAGATTAAGAGGTTGATAAATTATTTAAAAGCATTAAATAAAGACATAAAAATTAAAGTTGTCAAATTAAGCCCAAAATTTTATTTTAGAAAGCTCTTAGCCTAATTAAATGGCAAAACAAATTTCAGAATTAAAGGCCAATCATTTTAATTATTAAAAATCATTGAAGGTCCACTTTTCAATTAAAAGGGATAATTTTAACATATACAAAAAGTACTCAAATTTGGCATTTCATATTTTTCCTAGGTAGATAATATCATAAAGAACATTCACAAAAATTTTCAGAATTTTTGGAGCTATATATGATTTACTATGAATTTTCAAAGAAAATAGCATTTAAATCATTTTCTGAAAATAGAAAAAGAAAATCGGCACAGTAACCCCGCGCTGACCGACGGCCGCGCGGCGGTTGACCGTCGATTTCTTGCCGTCGGTGAGGTCTCCGGCGACATGGTCTGGTCCATCAGACTCAGCTCAACACGTGGAGTCCAACGAGCTAGCTAACGACGCTCGAGGGCTCGCAGGCTAAAGCATGCCGGGCTAACTCACGGACGGTCTATGACGGCTCGAAGCTAAAGCCTGCTCGAGGGTCTATCGATCGGTTAGGTACTGTACACTTCGAGGTTACAATTCGGGCATCCTCTCGAGGACGGAACTCCGGTCGAGCGAATGGACCAGCCTCGAAGACGAGACTTCCCCCAGCGAACGAGCCTCCCCTCGAGGACGGAACTCCGCCCGACGAACGAGCCTCCCCTCGAGTACGGAACTCTGCCCGACGAACGAGCCTCCCCTCGAGTACGGAACTCTGCCCGACGAACGAGCCTCCCCTCGACTCGGTTCCTCGACTCGACCCCTCGAATTGATTCCTCGATTCGATTCCTCGACTCGACCCCTTCGAGAACAGTGCAACCCTCGAATACCCTCAAGAACAGTGCACCCTTCGAATCGACTCCTTCGACAACTGTGCACCCCTCGACTACCCTCGAGAATAGTGCACCTTTCGACTCGACCCCTCGATTCGAGTTCGCACCTCGACCGTCACCCCCTCGACTCGTCGGCCGAGCCCTCGAGCAGGACTCCGACGACTTCGAACTGCACTACAACAACTCCCGATGCGAGATGGATGAAATTGATAACACGAATAGACGCAGGAGCTCACCACGGCGCTGATGCGCACGTTAAGGGAGGTCCGGAGTGGCTGGGTTGCTGTGGTCGACGGCGGTGATGGCGGCGGCGGCGCTCCGATGGCACAACGGCACGGTGACCTCCGGTAATGCGCTGCCCAACCCAAGGTACGCATCAGACGCAGGATAACACAGAGAGCACGATAAAAGGGTCGAAGGTAAAATATTTTCACCTCCGGCGACGGCAAACGACGGAAATGGCGGCGGCGGCGCGACTGACCGGCCGCGGGGAAAGAAGACTGCGTGCAGGCAGCTCGGGCGATGAAAGAAAGCACGGACTGGCCCAAAAGGACCGTGATGAAGTGGCGGAGCTTTGAGCGAGGGCAATTAGACAGAGGTGGAGCGTCGACGGCGAATTTCGGCGGCGGAGGGAGATCGTCGGCGGCGGTGGCGGGAGGAAGAAAGGAAAAGAACGGCTACGTCCGGTCGGTATTTATAGCTCGGGGCGATGAAGGAGCAAGTGACACGGCGACGGTGAAGTTTCTCGCATCCGAAAACGTTCGGGCGGCCGGGAAGGCGCGGCGGTGGACGGCGGCGCGCGATGCGAAGCCGGCCATGGCGTTCGCCGATAGGGTTAGGTGCTGTTCAAGTTATTTACAGAATTGCCACTGGGTTTAAAATACAAATTACTCCAAAATTTGTATAAGAACTTGAAAATCTCCAAAAATATCATTTGCATAACTTTTCAAGAGCTACACTTTTCCTTTAATGGGCATCTTCAAATTCTGTTTAGATTTTAAAATTTGAATTCAGATTTGAAAAGGGGATTAACCATGGAAATAAACATTTGAAATTACTTTTGATTTTTAAATAAAACTTGAAAATCTTCAAAACTATGAAATGTTCATATTATCAAACCAAACACTTTTCATAGAGAAAGTTTTCCCAAATTTTGAATAATTTTTGAAATATGAATTTAAATTGAAAAGGGAATAAGTGTTGGAAAACTGTATTTTCACTTTTATTTAAAATTATTTTTGGTAACTTGAAAAACTTTGAATACCAATATTGTAGCTCCTTTCAAGATCTACAAACTATATTTTGAGAGTATCTCAAAATTCCTTATAGATTTTAAAATATAGAAAAAGGGATAAAACAAGATTTTGAAAATAGTTTTTAAGTAGCAATCAACTCATCATTTCATGTATAAAACAAAGCACCACATAAAAGACATGATTAAAACATGAATGCAATTATGTCATGATGCTAAATGATTATTCTTAATAATAAACTTGATTATAATTTTAATTGCTTACTAACATCTGGGATGTTACAACCACCACCCGCGCCATGGCCGCGCCGCCACGCCGTGTGAACTCGCCGGCCATGGTGGATCCGGCGGCGGCGCCGGATCCACCACCAGGTAGGCCTCCTCCTCTTCCTGCTCCTCCTCCCCTCTCCTCTCTCTTCCTCCTCCCTCAATTACGACGACCTAGGGCTCCGGCGAGCTTCTTCCCCTTCTTCCTCAACTCCGGTGGGCTAAGATTGCCGACCGGCCGGGGGAGGAAGGGAAGACAGGCGGTGGGGATGGTGGCGGGCGGCCTAAGGTGCCTTGGCAGCGGGGGCGGCGACCGGGCCAGGTCTAGGGCGGGGGAGGCTCGCCAGAGACGGAGTTCATGGCAGCGGCGAGCTCGCCGGAGCTGGAGAAGAATGTGGTGATAAGGAGGAGGGAAAGAAGGTGGCGCTGCGACGAGGTAGGGTTTGGCCAGAGCTTCGACGAGCTAGGGCCGAACCCTAGCTCGCCGAAGCTCCGGCCAAATCCTAGCTCGCCGCGTCGGGGTGGTGGCCAGTGGCGGGAGCATGGGTGCCGTAGTCCGGGAAGGTGGGGCAATGTGTGCGCGCCGTGTGGGAGAAAGTGAGCAGCTGGAATGCGGATCCTACGCGTGCACCCATTAGCACAGTTCATATTATATAATAATAGCATCAACCAGAAAGCAACAAATATATATATAATAAGATGTCATGGACCTCGATCATGCTAGAAGACAAGCGAAGCAACTCGTACAAGTAACAAAGCAGCTCGCTTGTCGCCATCAGCGTCGAGCCGCCGGCTACAGCCTCAGCTCGAGGTCGGGCTCCACTTCGGTCATCGGCTTGTTGGGTGCCACCGCTGGCGCAACCATAGCCCTGGTCCAGTCGATCACCTCGACATCCATCAGGCCGTCGCCGCTCTCACGGTCTGCGCCAGCGCGCAATGTCGCCGGCGCATGGCCGGTCCTCATCTCAAGCTCCAAGCGCGGCGTCAGCGCCACGGCGGCGGCGGCAGTGGAACCGTAGTATACCTCCCCGGCTCTGGCCAGTCGTGACGTCTGCCCCAGCGCAGTGCTGTGGGTACCTGCCACCAGCGTCTACCCCATGGTAACCGCGCCGCCGCCGGCCGCGCGAGCGACCTCGAGCTCGAGCGCGGCGGCGTAGGAGGTGCCGTAGGGGTTCCAGCGCCCGGCGACGCGCTCTTTCTTGTGCGCGTTCTGGTGGCCCCCGAGCGCCTGCGACTTGAGGAACGTCTTGCTGCAGAAGAGGCATGGGTACAGCCTTGTGCCGCCGCCCGTTGCCGTCGACGACGGTGGAATTAGGTGGAAGTGGTGGAACACCATGATGAGAGGACTCCATATGCAGGCCCCGCGTCAGCGATATTCGTTGTACCGCTGCTGCCTTAATTATGAACAGTAGTGTGCCGCAGAAATGCAAATGTTTCCTCAAATGGAGATTGTGGGGTTTCCAATATTATTGGATTACTTATCATCAATTCAAATGAACCAAAAGAGAGGGAAGAACAGTGCGGCTGGACACTTGGTACGCCACTTCACTATTCATAGGAGGGAAGGCCACACTCACAGCGAGAGACACTCAAAAAGACGCATACACCTTCATCTACTTTCCTTTTCCAGAGGGTATCTCTAGAATTCGACGGTTATCTTTTATTGCATACATCCATTATTATCATCGTCATAATATGAGACCGTGCTCCATGTTTAATTTGTGTAGAATGTTACTGGTGTTTTGGGACAAATTTTGAATCATAGGAAGTTATTTATTTTAGGACTAAGGGAGGTTATGTTTCATTACAAGTTTAATTATCAATGTCGGGTGGTAATACAATTCGGTAATGGAACCATCCTAATGCGCAAAATAAATAGCAGTGATGGTTAATTATCAATGTCGGGTGGTAATACAATCTAGTGGTGGTAGTAACACCACCAGTTTGTAGCACTAACCCCCAGTTATTCTTGTCAAAGACTCAAAAAATTGTTTCACCAAGCTCAAGTCCGCAATCAATTTATGTGACGCTTCCCCCTATATATTCTTTCTCCCTCTCACGGTCGGCTGCAATCCTCCCCAGCTAGCGCATATGGGAAGCATTGGGGCAGCTCCTGAGAAAGCGATGGACGTGGCGAGGTGGTGTGGATGAATGGATGATGTGTTGAGTGTCCCTTTGTCTCCAGTGTTTTGAAACTCCCTCAATATAAAATTTTATTAATCTCTCATTTCCTCTCATGATGTGATGAATCAATATATGTTGCGTTAATCCCCTTGTCTCTATGATAAATCAACCTGGTGACATGTTCAATCTTCATTGGGCACATATGGGAGAGTTAGTGGCCTGGCATGGTAGTGGCGGCCCTAGCAGCGTAGGATGCGAGCACATGGGTGCACTACAAGAAATGCTTTGTTTTATGACGTTGATGGCTTGACATTGATTCAAAAGGTCACTAACTCAAAAGGTGGAAATGTTACAAACTTTCGGCGAACATCTATAGATTTGTCATTAACTTAAGTTCACTAAAACATCATTTTTAGAGGCATGTCCCATAGAGTGCAAAGACGAATCTTTGGAAACTTGTCTCTAAAATTTCTTTTTGAGTTGGCTCGCCTCTAGAAAATATTTTGAAGAGGACTAAAAAGCCAAGTAGTAGCCTCTAATAAAATGCCCTTCATTTTTAGAGGCAGGTGGAAAGTTGATCTGTCTCTAAAAATATTATTATTAGAGAAAGTTAGACTTTGGAGCCACCTATAGAAATGAAGGCACTTCGTCTAGAGGCATTTCTAGATGTGGGTAGAATTTCCACACGTGTTTAGAAATAGAGTGTAAAGATGGGTTAGCAATTTGGTTCACCTCTAAAAATAAGTATAAAATAGTAAAATATATATTTTTGTCAATTCAAGTTGGATGAATATAAATTTACTTAAAGTCTTAGTACTTGAAGAAATCTGCAACTTTAAGTTGGCGACTTTTCTATGTGCTAAAAATCTTGTTTAAAACTTACAAACTAAAAAATTATCTTTTGAATACTTCAAATGACTTAAACAAATTTGTTGTACTCGAAGAGCTCTTTGAATGTATACAGTACTATTCATTTAAACTCATTTAATAACCAAAGCAATGTTTTAAGAATTCATTTTTCCTTAATTCTTAATCATCTCGGATGATGAAACAATCTGAACCATAGTTGTAGTACTCGAAGAGGTCTAATTAATCGATATTTTTCATTTGACATTATTTATAGCTCATAAATTTTGTTTCTAATTTTTTAGGTTTTGAGTTTTGCTTTCTAAACCGCCAAGAGTCAAATTCTTCTCCTGGCTAATTCTACTGGACAGGCTCAACACCAGAAGCATGTTGGAAAGAAGAAATTTCGATGTGCAGCCCAATACATTTGTGTTCTCTGTGGGGACAATGTGGATGAAACAATTGACCATCTTTTTTTTCCAATGATCATTTGCCAACAGATGTTGGGATAAGATTGGTATACCATGGACCAATGATGCAGTGATTCAGAGGAAAATTGAGAGAACTAAGGAGCGATCTGGCCTAGCTTTCTTCCTGGAGATATATTAGATTGCTCCGTGGAAAATTTGAAAGATGAGAAACAGAATGGTGTTCGATGGAGTCCAAGCATCCTTTTGCTAGATGGGTCCAGAACTTTAAAGCAGAAGCTCTAAGAATAGTCAGCTCTAAGACGGTTAGTTTCTATCTCACCTCTAAAAATCGATGATGGATAGTCAGTTCTAAAATCCGCTGATTTCTCGAGTTGTTTACTTTGTGCACTTTATCTTGTTTTATTTACACAATTTGCAGTGGCGGTGCAAACCCCTCCTGTTTTCCTGAAAGAAAAAAAAGTAGTAGGTCCACTAAAAGATGCAAATTCATTTTAGCCACCTCTAAAAGATGCAGGAAGGATGAATAATGCGGAAGTGGAGAGGTCTATTGACCGTGCATGTTGACGTAAGCTGCTATAATGCTCGGTTAAATGTCCCGACAGGGCTCCCACCGTCCCACGGCCGCCGGCCGGTCGGCGTCGTGCGCCGACCCATGGAGGTGCGTGCGAAGCTGCAGCATGCGAGTACGGAAGAGGGGCACGCGCGACGACGACGGCGACGACAGCAGGAAGGGGGCCGGACGGCGGCCCTGCAGCTCGCAATGAGCAGTCCAACTCAAGACTCGCCGGCGGAGGCCGAAACCCGCAGGTGCCGCGGCATGTGCTGCCGCTGTCGCCTGTATTTCTCACGACGCTGTTCCTTGTTGTTCGCCGCCGTTCCCGTTCCCGGTCCTCCGGCTCCGATGATAGATGCCAGCCACCATCTCGCTCTCCGCTCCACTGGCCACAGGTACAGGGGAAGGGGACAGAGTTATCCAGTAACGACTAGTTGCTGCGCCAGGAGGCAGCGCTTTGATTTTTCTTTTTTTTGGTCTCCTTTCACTATTGATCAACCACCACAAACACAAAGGTATCAGCAACATGTCAGCAGGAGGACGGATGCAGCGGCTGATCGGAGCCGGAGGAGAAGATGGATTCAGCTGCAGCGGCTGATCGTGCTTGTGACGACAATGGATGGAATTTTTTTTTTTTGAGAAAACGACAATGGATGGAATGGTCACGACCAATCGAATTCAGGGACTGGGCCGGCCGGCAGCGCGGTTCGGCCCAAGGCCGGCCTGCTTTCAGGCGTATCTAATGCCTCGAGGACGATCTCCTCGTCCGGCTCCGATGACGCACCGCATCCATCCCTGTTCCCCTTATTGCCATGCGCAGCTTCCGCACCTCCAAGGGACGGCCCACGACGCCGACCGTGAGTACGATCACTTTGGGTGGCTTGTCTTTAATGTCATGATATGGTACTATAATAATTAATGAAAAGGCCAGCTGACAAAGACAATCGTAGTGTCAGCTACTTTTGGCTCCTTGAACACATGAAAAGGCGGGAGGCTACAATCGCCACGGCCAACCAGCTGACAAAGGCAAGCGTAGTGTTAGCTACTTTGGCTCCTTGAACAATGAAAAGGCAGGAAGCTACAAGCCTGCTATCGCCTCCCTGTTTCTTTTGTCCCCTGGTAATTTCTTTTTACAGCGAAGTCAGCACGGAACGTTATGCTTATTTTTTATTTTTTATAATACAAATCTGTTTAAATTTGGTCCCACAATGAGTTAAACCTAAATCTGTTAGGTACGACTTAAGTACCTCTAGTAATTTCTTCTCTCTTGAAAAGGACAGAGAGGATGATGCATGTAAAAGACTGACACACAATTGGCATACTCAACAGTATGCACACTGGCGGGGGCAACTTTATTGAACAGTTCCAGACTCGGTCGGCGCACAGAATATCAAACCACATAATCTTCCAAATATGTTACTCTCTCCTGCGCCAAGTGCTTATCATCCTTCCAAGCAGATGCCGGCCAAAGGGATGAATATCCTGGGTACCTTCATTCAAGAGGTGGTTACAACCGCCCGCAAAGGGTCCACTACGGCATCATCTACGAAGCAGAAGTCTAACAGACCCGCTAATGAAACCTTCCTATCTTCCTGTCCTTTCTAGGTCAAAGAGTAACTTCAGCCAACCCCCTATTTGAGCCCTTATAGTTAAATATAAGGTCTTAGGACAAAAATTCAACTCCAACGCAGCCTCTATTAGGGCCCCGAAATTTGTTAGGCCAACTGATTTCGTCCTAGAGCCAATAAATTTGTTGGGTCACGCCTCGGCCCGCATCCGGCCGTTTCCACTGCGCCTCGTACAGACCCGCTCGCCTCCTCCGCCAACACCGCTCCTTCCCCGTGCACGCGTTGCTCCTCCTCTCCCTCCGGCAGCGAGCACCGACGCGGTGGCCCCTTCTATCCTCCCCCTTCCGCGTCGCCCTGCAATGGCGCTCGGTGCCTTCTCCTCCACCCGGCCATCCTGCCATGGCTCTCGGTGTGGTGAGCACAAGTGACGAGCAGAGGGAGAAGATGGGCCACAGCGAGCGCCTCCGCCTCCACCGCCCGTGTGCCTCCGCCTCCCTCCGCGCGAGTGCCTCCGCCTCCGTCTACACCTCCATCGCGCCCCCTCCTCTCCAGGCGCTGCCGAGGGCCAATCCTTCCCTCCCGGTGCGGTCCCTCCCCTGTCTTGCGGGGAGCTCCTCCCGACGCGGCCTCCTGCTCGACGGCGCACACCTTTCCTCACCTAACCAGGGCCGTGCGGCAGCGATGCTACTCCACCACTCCATGCAGTCAGCCTCTGCTCTGATGGATGTGGGCGGATCTGCTGGTGCCAAGCTCCGAAGTGCGGCTCGCCGCTACCCCACCACGCAGGCGCCGCTCCGAAGCGCTGCTCGCCGCTGCCCCACCATGCGAGCGTGCTGGTCCAAGCACTGCCGTGATGTGCCGTGAGCGCTCATCTCCGACTCCAATGCGTCCTGGCCACTATATGCGGGGAAGAAAGGTTCGGGCCAATGACGAGTGGGTCCCACATGCAATTGGCCGCCAAGCTTAATTTAGGGGCCTTTATTTGGGTTGTGCTGCTGGAGTGAAAGCAAAATTTTAGACTCCCAAAAGTAGGGGAGAACACCCAAAAGCAAAGTAGGGTCTCTGTTTTTGGGTCTAGCGCTGGAGATGCTCTTAATGAACGGGCCCAAGAAGAGAGGAAGCAGACACCGCCTCTCAGGGCCTGCAGGTGGGGCCTCGGGGGAGTACGATCCCCGGGGGGGCACACTCTGCCTCGCCTGAGCGGCATGACGTCACCACTCCGTGCCTTACTTCTCGACCAGCTTCCGCTCGAGCGTAGCCATTCTTCTACTTTATTCGAGTGGTAAACCCGTGTGCCTGTGCCCAACTACCATAGGACCACGATCTATTTCTCCACGACGTGCTGGTGCATAGCGTCCAAGTGTACTGTGGAGTATGGCCACCAAGGTACGGACCTAACACACTCATAGCGATATAGGCCACCTCCTCGACTGGACGTAGGGATGTTTGCCCGAACTAGTTTAAATCTTGTGTCCGCCTTGTACACCATTGTAAACTAGATGCGCTGAAACTCACCAGCGCTTTGTCAGGGGTGGCATGCCATGGCGCGACGGCTTAAGGGTGGCGAGGTAGGAGGCATTTATGAGAAAAGGAGAGGCATATGCACTAGTACAAAAATCGACATCAATAACGCCACCCATTTTTAGTAGAGGCGGCTGACACTACACTCAAATAAAACCATATACATGTGGAACCAAATGAGTTGTACCAAAAATTACTATGCACATGTAATAATGAGCTCACCTTATTTTTAGCCTCCACGGGTATATCCATAGGTGTCATGTCCTCATCAGCATGCCGCCTCTACATTCGTGGGGCAGCATTGTAGCTTCACAACCGCCCCTGATGATATATATTTAGAGTCGGTTTCATTAAGAAAACAGCCTCTGAATATCGCGTACCTTCAGAAGCGGTTTCATTAAGTCATCCGCTTCTAAAGTTAAAGTTTTAGAGGCGGGTGTTGTAATTAAACTGTTTCTGAAGATTTAGGTTTCTAGAGCGGTTCTCTTAATCCTGCCACCTTTGACGGATGGATCATCAAGGGCGGTGAACATTACAGAACCGCCCCTAAAATGGAAACCAATTTTAGCGGCGGTGTCCTTATGTAAACCGTCCATAAAACTTTTGCCAAAATCCCGCCAAATACCCCTTCTTCCTCCTTGGGTCGGCGTTAAACTCCCGCCAAATATCCCTCTCTGGTATCTGTTGGCAGTCCTTATGGATCATTTCTAAGCCGCCAACTTAGGCTGAAAAGAAGAAAGACAAACTTATTCTAGCACATATGCCTTTACTACTAACAAGTTCCACTTGTACCCCTAGCGTTCACATGTTTTTACAGGTTATATGGTGTAACAAGTGGAAATACGTAACATCATGGAGAAAGCATAAAAGCAAAATACGAAATCAGGTAATGCGCAAAGAAATAAAATAGAGACGCCCGAACCGTCCTACTCTAGCTATAAAAGGAGGAGCTCCTTCATTCTTCACATACACATTCATTTGGAGTCACCTACCTCACACCTCTCACTTATTTCTTTAGAGTAGTTTTAGATGTTTGTGAGCAAGGCAAAAGCTATCAAGGAGAGCTTATCTCCTTGGAAGAAGAAGAACATCTTGGTATGAATACATTTTGGTTTTCCTCCATGAGCAAGTTCTTATCATACTTATATAATCATCTATCGGCTGTTGAATAGGAGTTCGTAAAGTCTCTATCGGCTGTCCATCCCAAGCACTCCCCCACGTTCGGATATTGAGTAGGAGTTTGTAAAGTCTTTATCGGCTGGCAGACCAGCTGTGGGGATCTCCCTATCACCCCACATGCTATATAACTATAGCACTTAGTCCTGATTCTAGACATGCTAGTTAGATGCTCTGCTAACATTTCTTTGCATAGTTATATATGACCAATGCCCGCTCCGTTAGTTATATTCTTTTATTCTTTATTTACCTTTTATCCTTGAGGTTGATTCAGATGTGTGTCCACTATCTTGAATATCATGTTTTATTCCTATTTACTCTATGCCTACCATTGCACCAAATAAGTGATCATGTTCATACCACGCTTGATGCACACTGCCCTGCTACGGGAAATTATAAATACAACACCCATGAATACTCACTGGTTGAAATGCTACGGTGATAGTTCTGTGCGCTTGCAGATTTATTCTTATTTCTTACTGAGCTATCGATTGGCATACCTAAGTACCGTTACTTAAGGATTGTAATTCTTGTTGCACCCCACGGCATCGTGCTATAGTTTTGCATATCTAAGTAATGACGGTTAAGAAGGCCAATTTGGTATTTCTAACTGTTATTACCAGACTGCATTACCTAGGCCAGCGCCATTAAGGGCTAAGGGTAACTTTTCTAATGTAATGGTGGTTGGGAATGCCAACAAGCATTTCTGGTGCCGTTGCTTAGGATGGACTTCTAGTCTATCTTTTGTAACGACATTAAGAAGTGTCAACAGTATCTTCAACTGAGCACTTGGAGGCTGCGAGGAGCAGGAAAAGTTGTGTGGGGAGGTTTTGCTCCTTGACGATTGAGAGGTGAGATTTTGGCATCCTTAAACACTTTTCGAACAGCCTGCTTGATTATAAGGTCTTATGTCTTCAACCAACTAGATCTAGAGACATGCATGCAAAGTGTTCGATTTTTTCCCTACCAATATGTACATTAATTAATTGCTGTTGTAGTTATATGAGAACCCTACCTTGATTCAAATATACCTTTTGTTTTTGAAGGACAACTATGGACCGGTCATGGATGTATACGAAAAAAGATTTGAAGCATCCTACTTAGCTGATGTCAATGATTTTATTGAAGCCGCTAAAAGACATGCTTTGATCAAGCAGACAAATGATATCTATTGTCCCTGTTGTGACTGTCGAAACCCTATAGTATGCAGTGATCCCAAAATGATAAGATCACACTTGGTTTGGCGAGGTTTCATGGAGAACTACAAGGTTTGGGACCATCATGGTGAGAGAAGTAGAGAGGCATGGAACACGGGAGGGTCAGAGGAAGCACCAGAATTCACGAAAGAAGACAATGGCACCCATCAGAACCCAGTGCATGGTACTACTTTAGCAGATGACGATAGAGGTGGTGGAGAAGGCTGTGGTGGGGAGGATGATCAGTTTTTTGATGCAAGGGAGGATGATCATGGTCAAGAGAATGACATGGACGAAGAAGAGGAAGCAGAGGACTTCCTGGACGACATGTTGTGCCATGTTGAACAAGAATTACTTTTAAAAGGGCTAAGCAACTTGGAGACTATTGAGAAAGCAAGGAAAGAACGTCTGTACCCAGAGGAAAAGGGATGTGAGAAAAGGTGGTCACTGCTACGTTTTGTGCTAGACATACTGATTTTGAAGGCTAAGTATGGCTGGTCTGATAGGAGCTTCAACGACCTATTGACTTTGTTGGCTGTTGTACTTCCTAAACCAAAGTTTGTGCCCACAAACACATATCATGTGAGGAAGCTTATCAGTCCTCTGACAATGGGTGTGAAATGAATACATGCGTGTCCAAACCATTGTATCCTTTTTTGTGGGGATAATTTCAAAGTAAATGTCCCTGCTGTGGTGCTAGTCGATACAAAAAGAACGACAACTATAGTAGTGATGCAGCTAGTGGTACTGTCAGTGGGAATAAGAGAAACAAGGGTGGAAATAACATTGTGCAAGAGGATGATAACACCACGTTAGCTCCTAATGGTAGTAACCAAAGAAAATTCCCTGCATTGGTTATGTGGTATCTATCGCCAATTGATCGCTTGAGACGTTGTTGAAACTAATTAACTCTAATTTTTAACCGTCAACTAAGCCATGATAACACCTGATAAAAAGATAAAGAAAGGTAGTAGAGCTTTATTCTAATGATTTACACGAGTTGTGTTGCTCTCACTTATTTTACAGGATATTTAATATTTCATCATAAAAGTAACTCAAATAAGGAATCTGAGCACACCATTATGAAGAGCTCATTAAGACGATCAAAACAAACATATCACTTGCTATATTTGGAGTCCCAAGGAGAGAGTCCACATTGGATACGCTTTGAACATTCTAGAAGACACCGGAATCATCACCAAGAAGGAGGTTTCTAGATTATCATAATAATTTTCACAGCTTTGGTGAATTATGATTTTTCAAGGACTAGATCAGAAATAACCGAGGAAGAGTAGGAGTCAAGGAACCGACCCAAATCAAGTCGGATTCTCACAAGAATTGACGGGAAGGTTCTAGAGGACACCAGGGGAAACCAGAATGAAGCGGGACCAGACCTGGCACTGGGCCAGGCCGGTCGACCTGCCATGTGGGGCCGGTCGGCCCAAGTAGGACCCACCTGCCAGTCTCTTTTAGAATTTGATCTCCAACCGACCTGCACGATGCATCTTGACCATTGTTTCAAGTCGGTTTGATCCAAGGGCCATGGTTCATCCTACCGGGCTATATAAGCAAGGGCAGACCCCCTGAGGCATCAATCAATCACATCATTATTAATCATACTATTCAGGGTAGTCCCTCGAAAAGATAACCTAGAGCATCCACCATCTAGGGCATAGCTAGAATATAAGAATAGGAATTAGAGGAGGCAAGCAGCGCTTGGGCTCCAGATCTAGTCATAAGGAGGCTTGGTAATATCTTGTATCTCTCTTTGTATTAATGTATTTGTGTTTCTATTTCATTGTGTTTATCTTCTAGTTCATCTCTATATTCTTCTAGTTCATCCTTGTGTTCTTCGTGTTCTTGTCTAGTTCATCGTGTTCTTGTTCTTGTTCATGTTTATGTTCCTCACCATGACTTGTTATAATAATAGATTCATAATTATAATGTTCATTGCCTATGTTGGTTATATGTCTAGTTTAGTTGAAGTAGTTTAGTGTTTATGCTCTTGCTCGTATAGCCCTTATCCTGATGATCAAGGGGTAGATGGTAGAATTAATGTAGGCATGGTGCCTAGATTAAGTTTATCTACGAGCGCACCCTATGTTCCAGGCCATGTGGTAGATTACGAAGGTGACTATTATAGCTTTGTTGAGTCCTCTGTAATCCACTCCCCGAATGTAGGACTTAGTAAGACCTATAGTTGCGGGGTGATGTTTTGCTATGTTCATGACCCACCTTGGCAATGTCTCTTGAGTATCGATATTAGATTATTTTGACCATGATAGCTAGATGTAATTGCACTAATTGATGTAGCTCAATGACCTATGGTTATAATCAACTCTAGGAGTTATGTATCTTTATTTCCTAGTTCTTTCTAGAATCACGCTCAAGAAGGAAAATGCTCGGTGGAAACTCCTTTGGACTTTGTTGAATATTTATCCATGTTTATTATTAAGATATGATTAATCCCTATTTCGAGGAGATCTAGTAGAACTCTTATCACAAGTGTAAGTTATAGCTTTATTCTCAATACCTTCATTCTACCTTCCTAGTGGTGAATTATAAATAATGATACCTGGAACTAACCTGGGTGAAATGCTACAACGGGAGTATTTATCTATGCGCTTGCGGATAACCTTTTTATTTTTCCTTTTATGTATAAGTGCTTAGAAATAATATAGCCACATTTCTTAAATATTGTTAGGGATGACAACTTAACTTAAGCAGTGTAAGGAATGCCAACAAATGTTTATTCTCAAACCCAAGGGACTCACAGCTGATGCGATGGTGGGCATCGATAGATCAGAAGAAAGGTGATGGAGTGCTACATCACCCATCAGATGCACAGCAGTGGAAGGACTTTGATGACAGGTACAAAAATTTTAGTGAAGATCCAAGAAATGTAAGGTTTGGTTTGAGCACTGATCGAATGAATCCTTTTGGCGACAGGGCCAGCACAAATAGCACATGGCCAGTTCTCCTGTCAATATTAAACCTCCCTCCATGGTTGTGTATGAAGAGAAAGTATTTGTTGCTGCCCATTTTAATATGAGGGCCAATACAACCTGGCATCGACATAGATGTTTTTCTTGAGCTGTTAATGCAAGAAATGTAGAAACTGCAGAGGAAATCAATTACCATGTGGGATGCTCTTGTGAAGAGTACCTTTGACTTGAAAGCCATCATATTTGTTACCGTCACTGACTACCTAGGACAGTTTTCCCTTTCAGGACAGATCAAAGGATTCACAGGATGCCCAGAATGCTTGGATGAAACTGCATCTTAGTTCCTGGATAACTCAAAGAAGGTAGTGTACATTCATACCCGACGCTTCTTAGAAGAAGGGCACAAGTACCGTGGCAAGAAGATGATGAGATACATTATTGGTGGTAACATTGAGACAGGGTATGCGCTAGATAGGCAGGATGGGCACCATGTGTTTAAGATGGTGAAGAATGTCAAAGTCATTTATGGTAAAAAGACTGTATAAGATGGTGAAGAATGTCAAAGTCGTTTATGGTAAAAAGACATAGGATGGCAAGCCCAACAAGAGAGACAAGCCTTCGATTGATGGCGTGCCATTCAAGAAGATGTTCATCTTCAACAAGTACCTAGATGACTGGCCGAATTTGACCGTGCGCCATGCCATTGATGGCATGCACATGAAAAAGAATGTGTTTGATACCTTGATGGGCATTCTAATGGATGTTAATTCGAAGAAGGATAGTGAAGTCATGGGAGGACCTAGTAAATTTGAAATATAGACCAGAACTTCACCCAGAAGACATGGGGCAAAATAAATCAGCCTTCCTGCAGCCAGCTACAACTTGAAAACTGCTGAGATAAGAGGAATATGCACAAGCCTAAAGAGCTTAAAAGTGCCGATAGGTTTCTCCTCTAACATCAGGAGACTTGTCTCAATGAAATACTTGTCATTAAAAGGTTACCATGCTCATGATTTGAAACAACCTTGATTTCCGCGAAGGGAAATCCACAGTGTCGGAGTGTAATATGACCATTTAAATCACATTACCCGATAACAGTTGAATCCATAATCCATACATCGAACAAAAGAGAGCAAATAGAGGGAGTTACAATAACTTATTACATCGCCACTGGGGCGGAATCAGAGTTCATGCAGCATAACAATAAAAGCTTGAGGTGTGGAAGCTATCTTCTTCTCTCCATCTTGAGCGTAGACACAAAACCCTCAATCGCTGTACTCCCCAGATGAGTACTCACTCCTTGAACCTGAAACCAAATTTTCAGTACGATTTGTACTGGCCACACTCCCACCCTATGCATTGCTTTATGGAAGTGGATGCAAAAATAAGAGTATCTCAAAAGGAACCTATAAGGCTGGGGTTTTCCTATGCAATGTTCAAGTATATAACACAACAGTATAGTAAACAAGTTTTAAGCACAAACCCATTCTCATCATCTATCTCCATCCATATCTGTAGCATCATCTCATCTCCATCCATATCTGTAACATCATCTCATCTCATCTCCAACACCCTCTCAGACTCTGGTCGACAAGCCAACTCCCTCTTGGCTTGCCTCAGCGGCCCGCAGCCCTCAAACTGGCTCACGGCCGGAAAATCACACTCAGAGGAAGGTAGAACACTCCACTCACTAGTCCGGTGCATGCGAAACATAGGAAAGGTCCATAGCTGAGGATTCGGCATATGTATCGATCGATCAACCATACACTCTGCAGAGGTTTCACTAATCCACCAGATAACCATCATCGATGCACGCGCGCACCTAGGCAGATTCCGGGCGCCTACTGCCATAGGCGATGCCACTCTACCATCCAGCACTGGATCACTGGAACTGTGAAGAGAGCATGTATCCGCTCCCGAAGAGGATGCCATGCCATGTACCCACTCCCGAAGGGGGTGCCATAATCGTCTCGGTAGGGTGTTAGCTCCATCCCATGCATATACCTTCCTATCACTTCTCGCCTAGCAGTAGTGGCATCGACCTATCCAGCGGTTCGGCTATCTCCCCCCATGGAGAGCGAGTGGAAAGCAAGAGATTCCTAGGTCCGGATACCAGCGCAACAGTTCCTAGATTTGACCAAACCGGGATATCTTCATCAGGGTTTATCTTTAACGTGCTACCACGGCACCTTCATCCCGGGCTCTACCTCTCCGAGGATCACACCCAAGGACCACCATCACATCTCAGTTAGCCCGCCACAGGCTCCTCTCATGGGAATGTCCAGAACCATTCCCTGGCAAGACTTGCTCCAAAAGCTCATCGTAGATCCTGGCTCGATCGACTCAACCCTCACCCTACTCCCTGCCGTAAGCTCCACCCCAAACCCGGATACAACATCATCAGCTCACATGTCCATCTGAAACATCACTCACACATCCAGCCTGGCACCCTCTAGGCCTTCCCCGGGTTCATCACGTCGCATCAAAATGTAAGCGAGTGAAGTATAGAAATATAAGCATAGCAGATAAGCAGGTGTCTATCATAACAGCGGGTAAGCAGGTGATAGTTTACAACAAGGTAGGGCTCATCAAATAAATACTCTATCATGCAGTCCTAGCACAGGCTTAGCATTATAGCAACATGAATGTAAAGCACTAGCCATACTATAGTTGTCATGCGTAATGGGATCTACGAGGTTGGATGGTGTGTGGCACCTTCACTGACGTAGCTGTCGGACTTCTCCTGGTAGTCACTGTCGTCAGACTTGTCCTCGCTCGAGCCTGTAATGAGATTTAACGGTCGCAGAAGCGACCCCTATAGATTAGCACAAAGAACGAATGCAAAATAGAAGATCCAAATATACTCAAACATAGCCTAGATAGATAGTGCTCGATTTATAGAAAATTTGGATATGTGGATCATAATTTTCTGAGCTCGTATGAATTAGTTATGAATTTTCAAAGATTTAACCATTTTTTGAAAAGAAAAAGGGCTCGAGGGTGAGGTCTCGATGGTTACGGTCTCGAGGGGTTACGGTCTAAAGGGGTTACGGTCTCGAGGGTTACGGTTTCGAGGGTTAGGTCTCGAGGGGTATGCTCTTGAGGGGTTACGGTCTCAAGGATTAGGTCTCGAGGGGTATGCTTTCGAGGGGTATGCTCTCGAGGGTACGGTCTCAAGGATACGGTCTCCAAGGGCATGGTCTCGAGGGTTACGGTCTCGAGTATTACGGTTTTGAGGGTTAGGTCTCGAGGGGTATGCTCTTGAGGGGTTACGGTCTCAAGGATTAGGTCTCGAGGGGTATGCTTTCGAGGGGTATGCTCTCGAGGGGTATGCTCTCGAGGGTACGGTCTCGAGGATACGGTCTCAAGGGGCATGGTCTCGAGGGTTACGGTCTCGAGGATTAGGTCTCAAGGGGTACGGTCTCGAGGAGTATACTCTCGAGGGTATGCTCTCGAGGGCATGGTCGAAGATGGAAAACTGTTCTGCTTCCACAACGGTGCTCGGCCGGTGTCAGCGAGGTTAAACATCCGGCGAGGGGCTGCTCCAGGACTTCGCTAACCCTGCATCATCCTCGGGTCGTCAAGGTGGACACGTAGGTGGTCATCAAGTCAGGAGCTTGGTTCCGGCGACATGCTTTACGGCGGACAATGGCTCAAGGGTGACGGTGCTCGAGGTGTCAAACTCGAGGGTCGGTTTGTCGAAGGGTCAAACTCGAGGGTCAGTTTGTGGAAGGGTCAAACTCGAGGGTCGGTTTGTGGAAGGGTCAAACTCGAGGGTCAATTTGTGGAAGGGTCAAACTCGAGGGTCAGTTTGTGGAAGGGTCAAACTCGAGGGTCGGTTCGAGCGCTTGATCTGTCTCGGATGAGATCGGCTCGAACACGGAGTTCCTCCTCGGCGATCGGCGGCGGGAAACCCTCGATTCCTGGTGCCACAAAGGATCTCTGGCGCCATTGACCCACCCATCGGTTTTGGGACTTCACGACGATCACGTTGACGGGCTTCAGGGCGGCAGCTTTGCTTCCGGTGATGAGCTCTACGGCGGACGGTGGCTCGATGGCGACGGCGCTCGATGTACACTTCACACCGAGTCACTCCTGCTCCAATTGGTAGCGTAGATGGACGGTTGGAGTCACGCAACACCTGCTCGAGGTGCCGGCGGTGACCAAAACACACGGCGGAGTCCGCGCGGGCAGCAACTCCCACGGCGGAGTTTCGACAGGTCCTCGGTGTACGGCAACGGCACTCCGAGAGGGTCCACGGTCTCCATCTTGCCTACTCGATGCAGCTCGTCACGGCGGAGCTTCCCGGCTTCTTCCTGCTCCTCGAGGGTGGTCGATGGTGGCAGGAAACGACGGTGAACGGCGATGTTCTGGAGCGGCAACGTACTGACACGTCGACGACAAGGTGGTTCGGGTCAGTGCTCTGGCGAGGCAAACGCGGAGCTAGGGTGTGCACGGGGTCTGTCTCATCAAGGCGAGCACGGATCCGGAAACAACGGAGGTCGAGGCTCAACGGAAAGGCGGCTGGGTGATCTCACCACGGCGGAGCTTGGCGCGTGGCTATGAACTGGGCGGCTTCTGTTCTGGCATCCTCCCGATGCCGTGGTCCAAGGAGGCTCGGCTGGTCTCGTGTGTGTGTGCGGGTGTGTCCAGTGAGGTCGGTAGTGACCAGGGCCTACGCGCTCACGACGGAGTGCCATGGCCAACAGCACGGCGGAGGGTTCGAGAGAGCGACAATGGCGGTGCTCACCGACGGGTCGAAGAGGATGGAGTTGCGGTACAAGTCCAAGCGGCTCCGGCTCGTGGTACTGCTCCTCCTTCCTACTCCCGACGCAGCAGCGGCGGCTCCGAGTCGACGGTCTTCCTCCCCAACTCCAGTGGTGGCTTCTTCTTCTTCCCCGACTCCTTTCTTCTCCCCTCCCTTCAGCTCTTCTCCAATCAAGGCTGGCAAGGTGGAATTGGGCTCCACCAGAGCGGTGGCGGTGGCCTGGGAACCCTAGGGTGCCGGGGTGCTTGCTTTATAGGGCGGACGCGGTGGTAGGTAGCCGACGGACGGTCGATCACGGCTTCTGCTTGATCGAGCGGCCAAGGGATGTCCATGTCAGCAGCTGAGGCTCGATCTGGGTCCAGAGAACAGCGAGAGGGGGCTAGGTAGCACTGGGTGTCGAAGTTCTGTACGGCGGCAGCGTTCCACTGCGGCGACCGCGTAGGTGCGTGCGTGCGCGGAGAATCTTGCCTGCGGCCGTGGGAACTTTACGCGGGCTGGTCGGTCCAGGTGGCTTGCGGGCGCACGTCGATGCGGGGCGACACTGGATCGAGCGGTCGAGGCAGGTTGCTTAGGAGCGACGCCGGGGAACAGTGCTGACGCGAGCACGCGCGGCCGGTCGGGTGACCTCAGCGAGCGCGATGACACGTGGGTCCCACTTCAGGGCCCCATCGTCAGCGACTCATCGGCAATGGAGGCTCGGTGCGGCGCGCGGACGCGCGCGGCTCTTACTGGGCCGTCGGCCTGGTTGGGCCGCGCAGCGCGGGGTCGAGCGGCGAGCGCAGGCGAGCGCGCGTGCGGGCCGGCTGGCTGCTCGGGCCGGTCTCCTCCTTTTCTTTTTCTTTTCTTTTTCTTTTTCATTTTTAAATATATTTTTATATATACTTATATATATGGTGTGCTAAATTTGTGCAATAAAATAGTGAGCATACATGGCCCAAATAATGCTAGGGTATTATTCCCTTAATATTTATTTGTCAAAATAAATATTATGTTGTCATTTTTTTAATAATCAACACATAAACTAAATAAGAATCCAAATCACTCTTTTTAATGCAACATGATGATTGAACAATTGAAACATTAAAATGTAACATGTGAACATAGAGCATGGTTATGAGATGTTAATTAATTTGCAACATATGAATGCCATGCATGACATGCTAGGGTTGATGCATATGTAAGGGGTAGATGATGACATGTCGCACCACATCATTCAGGGTTTTGTCGAAAAAATTTTGTAGTTTGAATTTTTGGGTTGTTACATGATTGCCATATGATGTTGACAGTGTTCCTTCCTATTGCTATCAGGGCTATAAATCCCGTATACATGAAGATGGTGATCACCCGGATGTGCTACTTGTTGAATAGAATTGGGCAGAAGGAGATCCGTGAGGACAAACTACAAGATTTAAAGGTTTTCATGGCGGAGACTGTGGGCCAAATGGAGCAGTGCTTCACACCATCTTTTTTCAATATGATGTCGCACCTCATGTTGCACATGGTTGACCAGGTGCGGTCACTCAGTCCTATGTACTTGCATGAGATGTGGCCATACGAGACATTCATGTCAGTTCTGAACCACTATGTACACAATTGTGCTCACCCTGAGATATTGTGCTGAAGAAGTCATTGAAGCTTGTCAAGATTACTTACGGGAAGAGGATAGACATGCACTTGTTTTGCCTGTATCTCATCATATGGGTAGGTTGGCAGGGAAAGGCAACAAGGGCAGAAAAACATTCATCGACAAGGAATACGCTAATGTGGGAGAAGCACACTCCTTTGTATTGCAATATTCAAGTACTATGGAGACACTACTCGAGGAACACCTTAAGCTAATAAGAGAAGCAAATCCTGGGCGCTCAGAGCAATGGGTCGTTTGGGAGCAGAAGCATCAGTTTTCTAAATGGCTTCAGGAACAAGACTTACCAGAAGATGAAACCATACAGGCCTTGGCAAATGGACCGTCGTCCTAGGTCACTTCTTGGTAGGCATATGATATAAATGGATACACATTCTATACCAAAGGTAAGGATCGCCAGTCTGTGTCAAAACAGCGGGGTTCGTGTTGAAAATGTCAATGCATTTGGCAAGGTTGAGACACACTATGGTTTCATACAGGACATATGGGAATTGGAATATCAATCAGATATACATATGGTCATGTTTCTGTGCCAATGGGTCAAAAATCCAGGAGGCATCCAGGTCGAGTATTTTGGTCTGACACGTGTCAACCTCGACAATGTAGGTTACAAGGACCACACCTGGGTTCCTGCTGTTGGCATAGGTTCTCTATCATGTTGATCCCGCTAAACCAAAGATGCATGTGGTTATATCTAGGAAACAAAGGATCCTAGGAGTAGAAGGCACAGAGAATTTAGATGAGTACAATCACTGCTACGAAATGCAACTATTCACTGACCTACCAGACAAGATCAAGATTATAGAAGACAAGCTGGAAAAGGTAGGTGTCATCCCGTACGTGCGTACTGACATGGAAGCAAGAATTGTGTAACACATCTTAATTTTTACTTTCTGTTCTGGAACATTTGTATTAATTTTAAGACCACGTAGCACTGATGTACCGATGAACTTATATATGTATTGTATTCCTGGTCCATTGTGCTATAAAAATTGTTATCTATCATGGCACCCTCAGTCCTAAAATTAAAAAGACAAAAAATTTTGGATCCAATGGCGGTCCAGCCATAGAGAACAGAAATAGCCAGGACTAAATATGGCAAACAAAAAAAATCAAAATTTTGGATCCCGAAGGTCCGGGGGCAAGGAAAACAAACGAGCAGGACTAATTTCGGCACACAAGCAAAATCAAATGTCTGTACACATGTGACAGGTTTTTAGGAGCGGCTCTCGCACGTGTTCATCTTCTATCTTATGTTAGTCTGTTACTTTACCCCGGTACGGACGCTGGGTTCGTGCTGATCGTGTGGCACAGGTTCTCCATCATGTTGGTGCCGCTAAACCAAAGATGTATGTGGTTATATCTGGGAAACAAAGGATCCTAGGAGTGGAAGGCACAGAGGATTTGGATGAGTACAGTCACTGCTACGAAACGCAACTATTCACTGACCTACCAGACAAGATCAAGATTATAGAAGACAAGCTGGAAAAGGCAGGTGTCGTCCCGTACCTGCATACTGATATGGAAGCAAGAATTGTGCAAACACATCTTAATTTTTATTTTCTGTTCTGGAACATTAATGTAATAATTTTAAGACCACGTAGCACTGATGTACTGATGAACTTATATATGTATTGTATTTTTGGTCTATTGTGCTGTAATAATTGCTGCCTATCGGGGCACCCTCAGTCCCAAAATTAAAAAGACAAAGAATAAAAATTTTGGATACCATGATGGTCCGGCCACAAAGAAAAGAAATAGTCAGGACTAAATACGACAAACAAGAAAAATCAAAATTTTGGATCCGGAAGGTCTAGGGGCAAGGGAAACAAATGAGTAGGACTAACTGCAGCGCACAAGCAAAATCAAATGTCTGTACACACGTGGCAGGTTTTCAGGAGCGGCTCTCGCACGCGGTCATCTTCTATCTTCTATTAGTCTATTACTTTACCC
Source organism: Bothriochloa decipiens (assembly GCA_023333625.1). Lineage (NCBI taxonomy): Eukaryota > Viridiplantae > Streptophyta > Magnoliopsida > Poales > Poaceae > Bothriochloa > Bothriochloa decipiens. The sequence goes on along the minus strand of JALGXP010000039.1, from coordinate 111,615 downwards.
CGGTACGGACGCTAGGTCAACACCCCCTATCTTCTTTACCATGCCACAAGCCGACATGCGAGAGGTGGAGACGACGGTCGGTGGAAAGGAGGCACCGCGCCGGCAACCGTTGGTACATGGAGTCACTATATTTTCTGCTCCCTAATTTGGTGCGTGTGTGCGTGTGTTAGTCTTGGATCGATCCATACAGATCTGATATTGTTAAATATGACCCCGTATAGATCTGATCTTGTTAAATATGACATGTACAGATCTAATCTTGTTAAATAGTGGTTGTGATATGATTGCAGATTTTGACGCATACAGATCTGATTGTGCTCGTGATATGATTATAAAATAAATTATCATTTTTGTCTAACATTAGTTCAGGAGAAGACATGGCCGCACAGGTACCTCCACCAGATGTCGTCTATGTGCACGACTATGGATTCCGACCAACCCTGGAACATGCACAAGACCCATAACCAAGCATAGTAAGCAACATGTGTCATCCGTATAAAATTTTATATATTATTTTTATAATTTATATATATATCTGATTTCCAAATGTAATATAGACAATTGACCTGATCCGCTGGTTCGAAAAGATACTCTCACAATTCGGTGTGGAAAGTGTACAAGTTTAGAGACTCAACCCTAGTCCTATGCGGGGCGAGAAAGGTATTCAAAGTTGAATTACCTTTTCTATCCTAGTTAGGTTGCCAAGACAGCCCAATAATGTTGTAGTCATACCAATCATGGAGATTAGCAAGCCGATACCCTACGAGATCATGGCGAATAAACATGCTATGCTGGCATGTCTATTGACACTTACCGATCTTGGGTATGAAATTCCTTCATTCTCCTCCATTATGCTACGAGCTTTGAATGTGGGCATCGATGATGTTGCGGGCTTTTATGCAAGCATTTCAGCAAGGAACCAAAACAATGTGGTAAAGCTCGACATATGTTCTAAGTTTTTATTAATTCATTTGTCTATGTGCACATTCTTCTCATGTATATTATCTATTTTGTCCAATGACACTTTCTAGGTTCACCAGTATAACTTAACCTATGCGGCGTGTAGCTTTGAAGCCATTCTCAACCAGGTCATTCCCCAATTGGGTCATTTGAATGGAAATATGATGGGCCAACATTACTACAAGAGGATTCTAGGAATGTGTGCATGTGACAAGGACTTCATTCTCAGATCGAGGTCCTTCTCCACCACTGCTAACCATCATTAGTAGACCTTGCTTATGATCTTGTGAAGTAAGGGAGAGTGTACTAGTCCACAAGCTGCTCTACATCATTAATCATCTAGACTATGCTAATAATGATCTGCACTTTGCCAAGTACATGGCAACTCGTGCTGGTGTCGAAGATTAATATGTAGTTTACTTATGTTTGTATGAACCTTGTTAGTGTGGTTTGTACTCTAGTAAATTGTTATGGTTTGTACTATATGGTATTTAAGTTAAGTTGGTTTCATCTTTAACTTCCATTTCATCTTAGGTTTCGAATTGAGTCCGATGTACTCATAGTTTTCAATGCCGCATAGTGTTGCGAAGGGTCATAGAAGTTTATAATATAGAAATCCATGACCGCAGGACAGTCCTAAGAGAAATAGAGTACCAACGCCGGACACAAATTTTTAGTAACCTTTTGGGCTATGGTACCGTTTTTGCTTTTATCAAGTGCCCCGACAATTATACCGCTTTCGCTCGTTCCCCAACTACCCCGCCGTTACCCTGCGGCTGTTCAGCGCGCCAACCCCCGCGGCTGTTCCGCTCGCCACCCCCCCGCGGCTGTTCTGCTCACCATCCCACGTGGCTATCACGCTTGCAATCTCTGGCGGCTGTTCCACTCGCCATCCCTCATCGCCAACATCAAAGCCGTTGCGCTCGCCATGGCCTTGACCCACGAGCCACGGCCGGTCCATGCAATCACATTGATCTGCACCGCCTATAGCTTGTCGCACCACTGACACCCCACCCACGCTGTCGGCATTCGCGTTCACGCTGCCATCGCGCGTATTCTCACGCCACGGTCGTGGGCCAGCAAATTGACTAAGGAAGGTGATGTCTTAGCTCCCGTAGATCATGCATGCTACCTGTTCGATGACATGCTTGTATGTTGTCTATGTTGTTTAATCTAATCTCATGGCTTTCCCACACCGAACTCTTGCAGATGCCACAAAAGGGAAAGAAAAAGAATGTTGAAGAGAAACCAAAGAAGAAGAGTAAGATAGAAAAGCGCCGACCGAGAGAGGAAGATTCCAATAACGGTCGAGGTCCTGTTGGAGAAACGAGGAATCCAGGTAGGGGAACAAGATCATCTGCCCGGCTAAGGGGCGAGGAGACCCATGAGGCATTGCAATAGCAGAACAGAGGCGCCTTAGCTGGGATGAACTTGAGAGAGTAGCAAGCATAGCGATCTGCCCCCTATTTGAGAAGTTCCCAAGATTCGTTCGACTGTTCAGCAAGGTTGACATGGTAGTGCCTCGTTGGGTACATCAGTTCTATGCTACAGTTTGGATCGACCTATGGCAGGAATATATTCAGCTAATGATTCATGATCATATGACACAGATTTACCTAACTGAGCTCATAGAGTGTCTTGGACTAGCCAAATCAGATAGGAGGCTACACGAGATAGTTTATGGTGATGTGGATACCTCGCAATGGGGGAGAGCTGGTGGTACCTTCCCTACAGATGAGCAGATATGTCCTCTCTTCAAGCAGCCCTTCCCCGATGGTTCTCTATGTACACCCGATCAACTGCTACCAGAAGTGAAAGTTCTACACATGGATCTAAGGAAGACAGTCCTCCCTCGTGGGGGCAACTGATAGTCACTGACCAGCTTGCAGCAGTGGCTTCTCCTCTCCATTTGGAATGGAGAGGAGTTTGACTTCTTGGACTTCATGTTGTGTGAGATTGAGGATGTCATTGCTGATGCTATCAATGTTGGACGTCAGCAGGTGTACCCTCATATTATCTGTTATATACTTAAAGAGCTTTACCCAGTGTATTATGCCGAGGAGTACGAGGCGATTAAGAATGTGCTTCTGACCTACCATCCAGCATTGATTGGTGATCGGCATCATGGACAGCGTGCCCGAAGAGCCATTCCAGAAGAAGAGGACGTAGCCCAAGATGAAGAGCTACAAACTGAGGTGGCACTAATGTAAGAGTTGACACCAGATGGCATAATTCATGCAGATAGAGAGACTGATTCAGATTCACCTGAGAGTGACTACCTCACTACACCACCACACCGTGCACATGAACACGGGACACCAGGGTCTGGGATTGGCATTGAGGACAGTGACATTGAGGCACAGGTTACAGGTGCCCCTCAGGTGACTCCAACGACGGTTCAGCAGCCATCAGAGCTTGCCCAAATACTTAAAGCATTGACTGAGTCAAATGATAGAGCGGCCAACAACTCATGCAAGACATCAGAAGCAATGGTAATGATGCAAGAGCAAATGAAGCAGCAATCACAAGTTCTTTCTCAAGCCCTGACAAATCAGCAGACATAGATGGCTCAGATGTACACAGTGTTTAGTGGTTGCATAAGTCAGCTTTACAATCACTCAGGGCTTCCACAACCGAACTTGCAAATCATTGCCCCAACTCAGTGGCCATTTTGCTATCTAGCCAGGAGATCGGTGGTCACCTGCCTACACCACCCCTGACCTTTCCTCAAATTACAAACATTCAGATAGGTATGCTCTTTGTCCCGCCAATTGCGGTAACTTGCACTACCATTGTAGTATTGTTGAACTACTGTTGCTCCTACAAGTCAATGCCGGAGCCATTAGGCACGATGATGGTGGCAATAATGTCTCCAAAAAGGCTCACAATAGCAGCAAGGATAATGTTGATGACGGCAGCAATAATGTGTCCTACGAGGCTCATGATGGCAGCGAGGATAATGTCTCCCACAACCTTAGCCCAACTAGAATGATTTCATCGGTAGTAGGTGAAGACCTATTGATGCTCCTTCAGATAGTAGCAGATGAAATATGTTACTCCCTACGTCCCAATGAATATGCAATTATATATTAAAATAAATAAATATTTATGCTAAGTAATTAGTATCATCAGAAAGATCTTTACGTAGGGAGTACCTGCTTAATTTAATAGTAATAATTTTATTACCAGACCACTCTAGATCAGTACTTGTTAAGCTATTGTTGCTCCTACAAATAAGACGACCCAGGAAGATCACAATGAAGACGACACCAAAGTCTCCAGCCCCACCGACACTACTAATAAGATGACCAATGAGTATCACAATGAAGGCAACACCAATGTCTCCACCGACCCCACCGACACTGCTAAGACGCACCATGAGGTTCACAATGACGGCAGCACCAATGTCTCCACCAATGACGACGGCAGCACCAATGTCTTCACTAACCCCACCGACACTGCGAAGATGACCCTTTGAGGATGACAATGACAGTGACACCAATGTCTCCGCCACCAGCCCCCCAAAACTGCTAAGACTTCATTGGGAGCAGGTGTTTCGAATGGTACCTTGGATGCGTAGTGACACTGCTAAGACGTTGTTCTGTAAGACTTGTTATATTTCTCTATTTCATATGTGACTCGGATGCGTAGTGACACTGCTTGGACTTTGTTATGCAAGACTTGTTATTTCTCTGTTTCCTATGAGACTTGATATTTGGCATCTACTTGTAAGAACAATTATTTATGTTCTCTTTTGAGGTTCTCATGAGTTTTCAATAAAAATATGTATGATGATAGAATAGAGTAATAAATTTTTTGATATCACAGGACAGCCGGGCAACCAAACATAAAAAGAGGTCGGACCAGTATTTAATAGAATATATGAGCATATTACACATAGGACTGTCCATCGATGCAAAACTGCTAAATGCCAGACAATTACTTATTTGGTCGGACCTAAATTTGTCGCCATTGAAAATTGTCATAAACAAATGCCTTAACTACAGTAACAAATATGTGTTTATCTGTCTACCATATCATAATTCTTGCACCCATAGCTAGATCCTCCACAAACAACTTCTCCATTAAGCTTTCCTTCTTCCTCGCTCTCTTTCTCTATGCATTATGTCTACCAAAACCATGGCTACTATGCATGCTAGTACAGTGCAAGGAGTTTTGGAACACTTTTTTCGTAGGATCATGCTATTGGTGCAAGACTGAGTCCATAGTTTCAATTTTGCATTGCGGTCCATGTGATTGTAGATATCGTCTGCAAAACGTTGACCTCTAACATCAAGTCCTTTACATGTAATGACAAATGACAAGTTTGTGGGGGCAAACCATTGTAATTTTAACCATAAATCGATATATAAGCCCTGGACAGACAATTTTTACAAAACAGTGGCAAGGAGTGTGCCTTAGCTCTTGGCATTTCGTGCCCGCATATATGGGTGGCTGGACAAAATCTATGAAGTCTGTCTCTATTGAAAGTTACTTCACAGGACAGTCCTCAGGTGCACAGAAACAATGGAAGTCTGACCTAGTTCAGTTGAGCATTGTCGGACAGTCAGGTTTGTGGGCACAAATAGTCTAGCACGCTTAGATCAGAGAACGAAGGAAAATGCGACATTTGGTAGATCAAACTACTATCATCTTGACAGATGGACCACAGGACCAAAACGATGGATATAGCAAATCAACTATTGTCTTATCAACGAAGGTGACACCAAGTTATTAACTAGCTTGAATAATGTATGGCTTCACCATCTTGATGGACGACATCTAAATAGTTCTAGCTAGTTACCTCCTACATGATGTGTTCAAAGTATATAGAACCACCAAATCCAGTACCAGGAGTACTACTTCCAAGTGATGCTAGCTAAAATACAATAACTCCCAAATGATGAAAACTAAAAAGGAAATGACAACCACTAGGGCAAAGATAAGGGCATCTTTAACTTCAAATGCACTCTGTGTCATCTTCTGATCTGGTGCCACAGCAGGCTGCTCATCATTTGGTGGTGGTGGTGCCATGAGAATAGCTTGTTCATCAGGCTCATCATGAAGTGGTGTTGCCATGAGAACAGCTTGTTCCACAGGCTCATGAAGTTCTGGTTGTGGCATGAGAACACCCTGAGCAGCATAGAAGGCTGCACATGCTTCAACTTCTGTGTTGTACCTTTTGTGACAGGCTCCGGTGAAGTGGTCCACCTCAGCAAGTGCCTTCTCCCAGCTGGTGTACACACTAGGGTGGTGACCAACGGTGACAACATACCACGCCATAGCTTTCTAATTTCTCGCAAATATTAGAAAGAAGAAACCAAAGTTATTTGTTAGCTACAGATCGATAAAATTAACTTCTTTCGTTCAAAATTGTAAGTTCTTTAAACATTTTTAGTACATCCATTTTTGGCTATGCATCTAGATATATAATAATATGTCTACATAGCAAAATGGTTTAGGGTTTAGTCAATTCATCAGTTCACTTACTACTATTGTTTGGTTTGATTACCAGACCACATCAATTTATTTAAATAATCTCCAAAATCAATATCTAAATATATTACACTAAACCCAAACCCTAAATTCTCTAAAATAGATTATAGCAAGAAACTATATATATCGAATAGGTACATATGAAAGAAATTAATTTAATTAGCAGAACAAATACATCAAAACATGTAACCATAATCGCGGATCTGGCTTACCACAGTGCGTGGATCGGAGAAGCACGCGCGAGGTGGAAAGACGACCCTTGCTTGCTCGGCTTGCTGAGGGGGACGGGGGGCGACGGGGAACGGTAGGGGCAGAGCTAGTGGTGCGATGGAGGAGCAAGGGGGTGGCGACGACGAGGTAGTGGAGCAATGGTGGGGGACGTTTTGGACGAGAACAGCGAGAATGGTGACTGACGCCGAGCCTGGAGGCCCTTATCCGGCTCTTGAAGGGCAAATCGATCCACAGCTAAAAAAGATGTAATTAAGCTTTGGGAGGACTGTTTGGCAATGCAGTAGAACCTAGCGCTGGACCGCTTTTACTTGGAGGGGTGCTCCCACCGTCCAAATTACGAGAAACTTCGGCTGCTCGGTGGCATGTAATTTTCAGTGGCCGTTGGTTTACATCAGCCACCTCTGGACTTTAGTTCTCAGGGTCGGCACAATCAAACCACCCCTAAAGATGTCTACGATGAAAAATTTCTTTGTTCTGGCGGGAGGTTTTGAGTTTGCTACCAAATTTTTGCTGCCTTCATTTGCCCGCATGTGGACTGCGGTCTCACATTTTCACCGCCACCCCACACATTGTGCCCCTTCCTAGTATACTTCCTCTCTCCGCGTCACCAGGCGCCGGCTGCTCCAATGCTCCCCTCTTAGCACGGACCCCCCGGTTCTCCCCCCGCGCTTCCGCCGGAGCATCCCGTCGGTGCTTACCCCCTGAGCTTCCCCCCGGGGCTAGGACCTGCACTCGGCGCTTCCCCTAGAGCTTTCCCCAGGAGCTCCCCCTAGCATGCTAATCCCTAGAGCTCCCCCCGCCGCGCTTCCCCGGACCTCCCCCCAGGCGCTTCCCCTGGCCTTGTGGCACCGCCTACCTCACTCGCTGCCTCAACCGGCCCCAATTGGATTGGGCGCCAGTCGACGTCATTCCAATCAAAGGTGTTAAAGTTCTTTTTTCTTATTTCTTATATATCTAATAAGATCAAAATTTCATTTTTCATAAATTGATGTAAAGACACCTTTGTGTGTATAGATTTTATTAACCGTATGCCTTTCATTGTGTGGCCTAGATCAAGTAAATTCACATTTATAGCCATGCAAGAAGACGACATGCAAATGAAGGATAGTGAGTTGCAGTGGACAACATCAGACGAAGATGATGGTGGTGATGGTACTCCCATGTCGTCCTCGACCTCATTGGGATAACCTTCGGATCCTAGTCCTTCGCCTGATTGTCGGGCTATTAGGGCTGAATGTCAGGACCCAGAATACGATCCGACTGATGTAACCCTCTATAATTGGTAGCAGTTGACCACATATACTGTATTTTCCTCAAATGTGTGTTGAACATTGTGTATATCTACAGCAACCATAGGCACAAATAGAGATTGTTGTTTCAGCATCTGCTCTGAGTAATAAATGGAAGTGAGGGCAAAGAAGCCGAAAAAAGTTCCCTATTGGACAGACTATTTCTTTTGTTGTGGTTAGCGTTATTGGTGAGCCCACAGAGCCTGGTGGTGTACGCTCCTGGTTTGCAAGCGCAATAGGAGCAACAGTAAGGGACAATCTGGATTGCTCCATACAGAATTAGGCAAGTGTTCCTGTTGCTGACAAGACACAAATTTGGAGTAAGTTGTTGACGGCATTTAGTCTCCCTCCTAACTCTGCAAGCCTAGTCCATAAGTTTGCAATGAGACAGGCAGCGAAAAGTTTTTGACGTTGGAGGTGGGAACTAAATGTTAAATTTTTGGATACAGGATCGTACACCGTACAAAAAGTTCAGGACGATCAAACCCGATCAATGGGAAAGGTTCTATCAAGCGAAGAGCACACCTGAGGCGTTAGCCTTGAGTGACAACAATAGGGAGTTAGCGAAGAAGAACATACACCCTCATCGTCTTGGCTCGGCTGGATATGCTCCGAGGATGGAAGATTGGAAAACAGAGGCAGAGGCGGCTAAACAAGCTGGTCTGTCGTATAAATATGATGGATTGGATGATCGCTCACACTTCTGGGCTAGAGCAAGGGAAGCTAAGGAACAAAAACTAGGGAAGTAGCAATCCGTGATGCATATACTATAGCAGCCATGGAGGCCATAACTGATCTTGCGCAGAAAAAATTGAAAGGCAACTTTATACCGAGATGAGAGGTGGATGAGCTTAGTGTGGCCCTAGGAAACAAGGAACACCCTGGCCATGTGCGGGGGGCATCCTCTAAGTTTGGATTTAAGCATGGTTTTCCATAGGAAGCGGCAATGTATAAAACAAGGACACGATACAAGGACGAGCTTTTCTAGCATCTTTGCAAGAAGGCGGATGAATATATTGATGCAAAGATGAGTTAATTGAAAGCTGGTGAAGATTGTTCCATGGGGATGTCAGCACCAGTGCCAAGTAGTGTTGCATCAGTCACAGTTGAGACTTTCCCTGTGGACACCATTACGGAGCCTACACCATGTGCTTTGCACATACGTTATGGCAAGGTGGGGAAGACCATACTGGCTGCCACTGGAATATCTTATCCAGGACGTGGTTTGCACTCTGGAGTACTTCTGCCCGACTATGCAAGGGTTGAAGTCCTCTCAGTTTCTCAGCATCATCTCCGATATGAAGTTGATATCCCTGTGATGGTGTGACGCGGTTAGGCAACCTTGTAGGCTATTGGATTGCATGGCAACGACGAGACATTATGCTGTTAACCCAGCCATCGGGTGTAGCTTCCGTCAATGTATCAGCTAGAACACCAATCTAAAAGATGTCTCATGGATGAAGCATGTGTGTAGCAGCAGTCACCGACATATGTGCAACAGTCTGAATATGGCCAGCAGGGTGATTCGATCATGGAGGATGCAATATGCCAGCCTGACGAAGATGCCAGCTTCTCCTTTTCAGAATTATTGATGGAAGGAATGATTGCAGGAAAGCCAGTAACAACTGATCAGTATGCGGAATTGACTACAACTCCCACAACTTGTGGCAATGAAGGGGCGAATCATGATGAGGCCTAGGACGGAACAGAGCAAGTGTTAGGGGTCACTGCTCTGCCACCTCCGGCGGTACCGCTATCCACATCCACGCCCTCAATGCTTCGGCAGGGGAAATCTTCTGATCCACCAGCACAACCGCATCAACCTCGATCGCCGCTGGCACAGCCACAGACACAGTAGATAGAAATGAATGCCTTGCCAAAGTCACAAACAACACATCCACAAATGAAGAAATTGCCAAAGCCATAGACAAAGCCGCCACAAATGCCTGTGCTGCCACCGCCACCACCACCGCCACCACTACCGACACCGACAGAGGCACTGAAGCCATAAATGCCTGCCACATCGTCGTCAAAGATGCCTCATCCAAAAAAGCCTGACCTGCCACTGCCACAGTCACCGCAGCCACAGGTGACTATGCCTCCATTACCTCGTACACCGTTGCATGATACAACTATGCTACCGTCAACACCTGAGGCACCAGTGTTCCCTAAGATGATTAGAACATTTGAGAAGTGTAGCAACACTCCAGAGCCTGCTCTTGCTACGATGTTCCAGTCACTTGCAAAAAAGAATGCCCCTGATGTTTCTGCAGCAAATGGCAAGGTGGTTACTCCAAATGCCAAGGCCAAATTGACCCAGGGAACATTGTTTCCTACAAAGCATCGCATGAGCAAAACTCTGTTTAGCACTAAATTCATTCTTGAGTCAATGCATGAAGACAGTTTGGCATCCTCCTTTCATTACAAGCCAGGCAAGGAATTCCTACCGGATTTTTTCCTAGGAAACAATGATAGATTGCCTTATATGAGGTGCTTTCAGAAGTGGTATCTGATGGCAGAAGAACTTAGCTTACCTGAAGTGCCATTTTCTTACTCACCTGTAGAGGTATTCGCCCACATGAAGGTACCATCTACCAAAGTAACCATATCTTTTGAGAACATTCAATTTTTCTATCGCCAGAAGAGACTCGACATAAGTCAGCTTACCCTATGGTGCCTGTAAGTAGTGTTTCCTTTAGACTCAGCATCTAAGTTACTTTTACATCCTTTTAACCGCCGCACACGTTCGACATACATTCTTGCAGCAAAGAGTGCATGGCTTCTGCCAAGTTGAGCGCGAGGAACGCATACCTCCACCCTGAGCTCATTAGTTATGCAAGCCATGCTGCACCTCTTTTGTGGAACGACACTCATCCTGCAATTAAGGATCTAAAGCCCAGGGAGAGAGAACCAATTGTGAGATCTGTGCTCCTTGCAGCAAACACTGTAGCTGCAATGTATATCATTGAGGCGTTCTTAGCTCTGCAGGAATGCCAATATATACATGCCCCGTACCATTACATGTAACATCGAGTACTATCGTTTTTCATGATATTTGGTAGATGGTTTATATGTATTTATCAATTCTTTTTTTGCTAATTAATCACTTCATCCTAGTAGTCATCGACTTGAGACATGGTTGCTTAACCATCTTTGACTCCATGAGGCACAAGGACAAGAAGTACGTGGCATTCCTCAACGTGTTACAAACGTAAGTACTGAATAGTTTTTATTACTTTTGCAAACACTGTATTAGCTTTTGTCAAGGTCTCGATAGAATTTCTTCTATGCATTATTTGGCCATTTGTAAACTAATGAATCAGATCTAGATAATGATAACAGAGTTTGTACGTACTTTCTTTTATCTTTCTAACAACTTTAGTTTTTTATTCCGACTATATTTTAATTGAAAGTGACTATATATTTTGTTCATTAAACAATGCATACAAATTGTACGTGCAAGAAGGTGGCCAGCATGACCCAGTGAAGCCAAAAAAGATGGATGTCTCATATAATCAATTGGTCTGGCCATTTTCAAACTCAAGTGATGAGAATAATGCAACATTATGTAGTATGCGGGTTGGCTAGTATGGCAGATTCTGCACATTGTTTTGTTTGTACACGTTTTGTATTGCTTTTGTACATGTCAGAACGTACCATCCATTCCAGACGGCTGAGTGATGACAGGGAATAGATGGTCGATCAGAACCATCTTATTTTGTTGCAGCACCCACCATTGAAAACAAAATTGTTAATTACTCCATCACATTGTTCATCTTTCAACCAGAAGAGAAATATTGCTCTCTAATGAACCTCATAGTAGTTGACTATATTAGGAATTCAGGTTGCTTCTGTTTCTTTATTATGAATGAAACAAATAGTTAACCTTGATGGCTATTAAATTTCTCTGATAAAGTTGCTGCCCTGTTAAACTTTTCACCTGATTACTGAAATCTTGTGGCACTGTACATCAAAAGATATGTACAATTCCTAACTATAAGAATTCTGTTTAGTGACATTCTTGACTGAAACTAGCACTAACAGGTTCACTGTAATTTGCTTTGGCTGCTATTTGGCTTATCTATCAGGTTCACTAGAATTTGGCTTATCTATCAGGTTCATTGCAATGTGGCATTGTACCATCTGATTTTGTTGCAGCAGCCACCATTGACTAAAAAATCACTGTGTTGTACCATCTTATTTTGTCTTATTTTTGTTGCAATGTGGAATTGAGTTATGATGCGTTGTCCTAGCTAGCTATCTCTGATTGGTGGCTGTTCCTTAATCCATCACTGCACAAGACAAGCTCCTGGCACCGCCCTCTGTGGATATTATGTATGCCAATGGATGAGAATCACTGGGCGTTACTATAATAACCTTGGCACCGTAAGTCGATGTATATATTGAACCATATCATATATGTATATGTTCAATATTCTGATTTATTAATGTAGCTATAATAATTGTGCAGGTTGATACGATGAGGCCAAATGAAACCATTGCTCAAGCAGAGATGTTCAAGCATTTCAAGAAGATTTTTGCAAGTTCTTGATGCATGAGGTTGTTAGGCCGGGGGGTGTCTTTCTTTGATCCTGATTCCGAGTATGAGATAGACCCCAAGTATGAAGATCTTCAACGCCAAGTAATGAAGTCTCCCTTGCCCCATATCTAATTTTCTTGCCACCAAACCTTGTGTAAAGTAACTTTTGTTGCTGATGTACGTCAGTATGTGCATATTGTATAAGTTAACAGAGAAGTGCTACATTAATGTATGGATCTGTTAACTGAATCATTTGCAATGTGTCTAAAATTTGGTGGGAGAACGCGATTTCAAATATGGCGAGAAATTTCGTAATTTGGTGGGAGAACGCGATTTCAAATATATATGGCAGAAAATTTTGCATTTCAAATTATGAAACTGATTTTCAGAGGCGGTTGTATTATGTGGTATATGAAAATACAGTTTAGGGGCAGTTACATTGCAACAGCTGCCCCTGGAGAAAACCATTTTTACATGCGGTTATTTTAACACAGCCGCCCCTGAAATGCCAATCTTCAAAAACTGCTGTCGTAACCTAACCGCCTGTGGAAATCTATCTACAGAGGCGGCTGTCCTAATGAAGCTGCCACTAAAAATAGCTTTTCTGGAGGCAGTTTTGTTAAGACATCCGCCTCCGAATATATATGTTCGGGGACGGTTAGAAGCCCGTCGCTGCAGTTGCTGATCTTTACGGTCACTTCGTTAGTGTTGGCCAGATTAGCCGCGGTGGAAAACACGATTTAACCACTGCTATAGTAACTTTTTGTACTAGTGATGGTTTGGATGGCTAGTGGTTCTTAGTTGCTGATGATGGCATCAACAAGAATGGCAAGGAACATAAGCAAGAATGGATAATGGAGAGAGAGAGAGAGAGAACGAGAAAATGACATAGAGCTAGGATTAGGAGAAGGAAAGTGAAAAAAAAAGAGGAAAAACAAGTGGAAGAATGAAAAGAACATACCATGCTAGCAATAATGCCACATCAGCAAAAAAATTGTTGACAAAATAGTATGGACATCACTACTGGAGAAAACTTCTTTGTCGAGTGCTAAATATCGGACACTCGGCAAAGAGCTATTTTGGCGAGTGCCACACTAGCAAAAAAAAAGCACACGGCAAAGAAGGCTTTGCCGAGTGTCAGATTTCTAACACTCGGCAAAGATCTGAGAGTCAAATTTGTGACACTCGGCAAAGAGGTCTTTACCGAGTGTCAAATTTCTGACGCTCGGCTAAGACAGTTTTTAAATCACATTTTGAAGTAGTAAATTAATTCAAATGAAAACATTTTCTATTATAAAGTTGTATAACTTCTTAAGATCCACAATGCTTATTTTGGTCATTTCTTCATTTGAAAAAATGATAGTAATGTTGTTCACAAAATCACGTCTCTCTCATATGTTTCATGGAAACTATAGGAAAGATATATAAGATTTGTGAACAATGTTAGAACCACCACGTCAGATAAAAAATGACTAAACACCCAAAATAAAGTTTATAGATTTTGAGGAGTTATGAAATATCGTTGTTAAAAATTTTTTCATCTAAGTTCATCTTGTCCTGCTAAACTACTTTTGAATTTTAAAAATTCAAAATTCAAAATTTCTAACGTCCTCAGATGGAAAAACATCCAAAATAAAGTTTGTAGTTCTCAGAAGGTTATGAAACATTGTGGTTGTCAACTTTTTCATTTGAGTTTATTCTGTCATACTAAACTATGTTTGAATTTAAAATTTTAAAATTTGAAATTTTTTAAACAACCACAGATGGAAAATACATAAAATAAAGTCTTTAGATCTTGAAAAGATATGAAATATTGTAGTTAAATTTTTTTCATTCGTGTTCATTTTTGCCATGCAAAACTATATTTGAATTTATCAAATTTAAAATTTAAATTTTATAAACAACCTCGGATGGAGAAACTTTCTATACAAGTTAAGCCATCTAGACTTGTATTTTTGAAGTTTATGAACATGGACATACATGATACCCCATGACAAATTCATGGATATACTAAATTTTACCAATTAGTTTTTGTGCCAATATTATTGTATCTATGACAGTGGCTCCGATCCAAAGCTAGTATATATTCCATTCGTCCTATAATAGTGTATTCTGACCTCTAAAATGCATACTAAAAAGAAATATTAAGATTTTGCAAAGTTTATTAAAAAGAAAACAATAATTGAAGAGGAACAACTTAATTGGTATTCATCTTTGGTTACATGCATCATTCCAGAATTCGATCAATATCATATGACAAAGGTACGTAGTATTTCTCCTACTACAGGCTTGTAGTCACAATCTTACTTTCGTCATACCGCCCTGTGAAAAGAAAGATAAAGGAAGTCTATTCCTGCTGTCAAAAGAAAAAAAGAAGTCTATCTTTCAAGATCGCTACGTTGAGTTCGTACAAGAATCTCGAAAGCCCTTCGAACATTAGATAAGAATGACACATAGAGCTAAAAATAGTTTTCACAACAATTACTTATACACTAATAACAGTCAATCGGAAGACTAGCTAGATTGAGTGTCTAGAAAAAATATATTTCTCCATGGTATGCAATAGGGCACCACAAACTGTCGTCTTGTGCGGGTGGCCTCCGTAGAATGAATATCTTGGCCTGATATCCAAACCTTCGGAATTCTCATATGTAATATTTTTTTCATGTGTGTACATCTACTAGTGAGAAGAAACAAACCAAATAATACACACAGTCTCACAAATCATTCTATCGATGGTTCTTTGTAGAATTAGTACGTTAGGATGCGGTAGTGGAGCACCTGCGCGCGCCTTTAGGTACCATTTGGATTAGGAGAGAAAGATGAGGTGGGATGGTCCGGTCTCTGTTTTGTAGAATGCAACGACTTCATTTTCTGTTTGGTTAAAATGAAATGGGAGGAGCCTGTTTTTTGTTTGGTTCGGATACATCAAAAGTAGGACGAGCCACTGACAAGTGAGGGCTTTCTGTCAATTTTGTTTTCCGTTTCGTCCTCTTCTCGCTATTCTTCTTGTCCTCAACCAATGCTCAACACCAGCTTGCGCACCACAGGGGTTCTGCCGGTAAGCATAACCGCCAACTGCCTCAGGCGCATCCCGTTTCGCGCCACCCTAAAGCAATCATAACTTTTTAACATAATATCAGATGAAGATGATTTTTATATGAAAATTATAAACCATGATGAGATCTAGAAATTTCTAGTTTTGAGTTTCCATTTGACGACATCAAAATGCCCACAAAATAATAATATTTTAGCACCATATAACAATCGCTAAAGAAAGCTTGTGTCTTAGAAAAATAATATATTTTTTTGTATAGTTTCAAATGAAAATAGTTTTTATATCAAAGCAAAAGCTCTCAAGGATCTACAACTTTATAGTTTTGGGCTCTTAAATTTATGGTACTTAAAATCCTCAAGAAAAATGTATAGCTGCAATAGCATATTTATGGTGCTTGCGGCATGTCACCTCACAAAGATTCTATTTTTCTTCAAAGGTGCAAAATAAATAAACCTTTTATATGAATGTCCTATCTATGAATGAGATTTAAAAAATTTTAGTTTTAATGTTTTTCAGTTCAGATTGTTAACGAAATTTAAGGTGTGTATTAATTGTTTACCAAAGGTTATCTCTTTTTAGGAAAATTATATATTTATTCTTCATGTCATGCTTATCGAGGGAAAAATATGATCTTTTTTCTTTCTAAAATTATAAGGTGCCGTACACTATTAATATGCCCCTTAAATTTTGTATTAGTTTCTTAAGCATGTGAACTATCTCAAATGAAAAGCTTCAAAACTAAATCTTGTAGGTCTCATCAATACCTCTAAGTTTAGTGTAAAAAGTATAATTATTAATAAAATTGAATAAAAATATATTTTTTGTGAGGCTACAAAAACCATTGACCATCATTAATATGTTGCTGAAACAGTACATTATTTTCTCAAGCATTTTAACAATATCAAATGTAAAAACATAAAGCTATAAAGTTGTACTTCCACCATTCGAAATTATAAGATGTTTAACTTTTCTTATCCCAATGGAATGGTATTATGGCTGAGGTAGGAAATATTCAGTTTCAAGACGCCAATAATACTGTCATTTGGAGATTTAGTGCAAAGAAGGTGTTTACTGTCGAATCTATGTGTAATATATACTCACTGAAAGTAATTGTGGTCCTTACCTCAACAAAATTACATGGAAGGGAAATGTTTAACAATGCAGTTATTACTAAGGATAATATACTCAAAAGGAAATGGCAAGGGGACCCTGCATGTTACTTTTGTCACTCTAATGAAAATGTTTATTAAATAAAAGATGTTGGATTTATCACCCATATGACGTGACAGCGTTAATTTATCACGCCAGCCGGTGTGGAGCGACAAAAGATGTTGGATTTAAAAAAGATTATATGTAATTATTATTAAAATATTTATTAAGTAAAAAATAATCAAATTATATAAAAAAACTCATCTTCTCGAGGGACGCCAGCCATAGCTTTCAAATGCTTGCATCGAGGCCTCGTATCGCATGAACTGCTGTGTATTTGTCTGCGTGGTCCGTAGATAGGATGTAATCTATAAAGATACTTTAAAACCGGTGATCGTTGGTGTACATTAACAGTAATGGGTCTACATACGTGGACCATCGTCTGACCTGTTATTATACATTAACAGCAACAAATTTTATCTACAGTAGAAACCCGTTATAAACAGTACGGGTCCGGTAATGAACAAGGTGAAACCGATAAGAACAGTAATAGTTTCGTTAATGAACAGTATAAACCCGATAAAAAATAATAATAGATCCAATCATAATAAAATACAAACCCAACGAAAAAAAACAGTAGCACTTTTCCGTACCAGGTTTTCCATTTTGCCCGCGGTTTTTCTCTCCTCTTCGCGCACACTTGGTGCCCTTCCTCTAGTATTGCTATATAATTGAGGAAACACGGCTCGTGCGCGAGTGTACGGCCACTTCCTCGGTTCCCTGATGTGTATCACTATGTGTCACCAATTATCGGCAAAGATGCTTATAGCTGTGTGTTTAGTTACGCACAAATTATTCTAAAATTCATTATGTAGAATTCTTATCATCCGTCACATAAAAATACCGGCACATGCATGAAGTACTAAATGTAGATAAAATTAAAAACTAATTATACGGTTTTGTTGTACTTTACGAAACAAATATTTTAAGTCTAGTTACTTAAAATTTGAATAATTTTTATTAAATATAAACAAAATACTACAGTGCGCTGAGATGATACGAGATGATATTTTCTTTCAAAATTCACCGGAACTAAACACAACCTACGTCGCAGCGCCACTTGAGCAACCCAGTGGCCAGCTAGCTGACCCACTCTGGACTTGGGAATCTTAACCAAGAACCGGCCAATAAGAAAGCCCCTCGACAGTTTGATGGATTTGGCCCGCCTGCGTCACACCACCTACAAAACCTGCGCAGGGCATTTGGTTAGCCAAACACTAGCTGGTTTCCGTACGTGAGGTTGTCGTTTTGCTTATTTGTCGATATTTGTTCTCGTTATTAGAACAGTAAAATCGTTTTGATTTGTTTGCGACGATATGGTGTTTGGCTTAAGAAATTCCAGGATGATGGTTGGTCCCCTTTATCGCACTTCATTTTTTGTTTGCATTATTAAATGGACGGTTTAATCCCATTACCATATCCAAATCCTCTTAGTAATTACACAATAAATAGAGTCACTCCTTCACCAAAAAAATATGGATTTAACTCATGGTCACTACTGCAAAAATATTTTTTTGAAGAATTATGTTAGAAATGTGCAGATGTCCCCCTGAGATTAATTGAAAACTCTATTACTGAAAACTTCTTTTTGACTCAAGTTGTTAACTTTGGTATTATTACAATATATATTACCAAAGTGACAAGGGGCGACCAACAATAAAGATCAATTTGCTTTTTAAACGTGAGCTTCAAGATTTTACCAAGGTCCCGAACTTGCAATAGTAGAGTGGCAAAGGTGTGTCACAATCCTTCGTGAATTGACCCATGAACTAACATATAAAAATGCTAAATGGGTCATTTTTTAAATATTGTGTAAAATATGAGATAGTAACCGCTATTTAAATGTAATAATGAACTACTTATAAAACATGGAAAAAATGAAGGTTGCTACTTTTGAATCTACTAAACCATTAGTGAGTATTATATATACTATCACCGCGAATTGAATCCATTGAACTGTCTAGGAACTAGCATGGTGATATGGTCGATAAACCCTATCTCATGGTATTGCCATCTCCCAGATCCGTGTTTTGGTAGTGATATGGTGGGTTTAAACAGTGATCCATAGATCCAGAGTAGTAGTGAATGACCAATGCATTGAACACGTTGAAAACAGTGATCCATATTACTAGGAGTGCATTCAAATAATGGTTTAAATGCACTACCAAGGTGACAGAAAAATGGAAGCCCAATACCATTAGTCCAGTTAAGAGTGATGGGACAAGTTGTACGTACTTGATCAGTGACCGCTGATGTAGATGTCCGTTACCTTTTGTCCTCATATACCTACTTAATAAAAACTTGCTTCTTGACATGTCATCTTTCTCGCTAAACTTTTAGAGGTTTTCACATAGTGAGTCGAGGGTTAATTAATATTTCTTTGATTTTGATGTTTCATAACAAAAAATGAAGAGGTTATACATGGATATCGTCCTTTGGGTGCTTATGTTGCCATCGCGTGATGTCTTCATGCATTTTGTACATGCATGGTGGAAGTTAGGCAACTTCGACATTAATTATTTGCCTTGTACTAGTCAGAAAAGTTTGCTTGTTGGTGCATGCATGTAAGGTATTGAGTATGAGATGCTTGTGATGATTGGGCATACATGTTTGGTTCCACTGTTTGACGCTGTTGCTTCCATTTTGTGAACCTTTTGGGATCATAAACGGTTTAATTGTTTGCATAAATAGAGCATGTGAGTTCAATTTTGTTTATTCCACCATATTCTGTAGTGTGTGTGTGTATATATATATACATTTATGTATTGAAAAGTAAATATGTGTAGATTATAATAGATTAAAATTTTTGTTGGTTCAGATACATTTGGGAGCAATGAAGCTCATCGATTTGTTGTACTTTTTTGAACTTCTATCAGTACAACTAACTAAGTACAATAATACTTTGTTTTCCTAGAAGGGTATCTATGCATGTGACAAAAATAAAGGTTGGGTGTCCCATATATTTCACTAATACAATAAACTTTACCAAGGCGGGCGTGATGGATTTTAGATGGTGGGCATCCAAAACGGCTCTGATCAAAGGTAATGGTTAGTTCAGCATTAATCGAGGTGGTTTGTTTGCCTGCCTTAAAAAATAAATTAAAAAAAGAAAGAAAGCCTAGAGCCCAAATCCAGGTCCGGGTGAAAAGACCTTGTTTGATTTAGGAAAATTGATGACACTCAGTTGCTAGCTAATGATTTCTCTAAGTGAATGTGATATAGCTAAGCAACTTATGATGATGTGGAGCAAGGTGGCTATGAGATGGAGGACACAGCATCATGGTGATGGACATGGTGTGCATGGTGTCATGATCAAGCTTCAAGGAAAGGAGATGGCAAAACCTGAGATCAAGGGAAACGTATTACTTGCTATGTTTTTGTTTTGGTGGTCAAGAGACACATGTTGGTATATTTAAGATGCACATAGATAAATCCTCAAGCCTAGGGATACTGTTGTAGCTTTCACCTAGAGGGTTTTAAACATCATATCCACAGGGAATCATGTGAGGTTAACTACTGTCTAACTTAACCCGGAGTAGTTCAAGACTAAAAAAGGTCAAGTCTATAAAAAAGATACTAAGATTATCCGCACTCATAAACCTCTATATTCAACCTCTATGCATCCCATACATCAAGATTCTCTCCTCTATAACCAATTCTCCCGCAGCCATCTAAACTCTACTCCAATCTCTATACCAACTATCAGCTGGTGGGGTCCACTTGTCATACTATATTTTCCCTCCCTGCCTTTCTCTCCTCTCTCTATCTCTTCCAACTCCCACCTGCGCCGCATCCGTCTGCTTCGGACTAGACACACCACCTCTGCCCCCACCACTTCCGGTCGAGCGAAGGCATGTAGCGGCGACGGCGAGCGTGCGCGGATGCGCCGGCGAGGCTGCGCGCCCTACCCGAGCAGCGGGTCGGCAACCACCACCCCCTGCTTCGAGCTGCGGTGGAGTGGCCCCGGCGAAGGGCCCTCCCCCCCGCTCTCGTGGCTCGCAGCAGCGGAGGGCCTTGCGCCCACGGCGACGGCGAGAGGGAGGTGGAGGTCGAGGGCATGGCCACGACGCTCGGGAGGTGGAGGTGCTGATGCGACCATGGTACGCCTGCGCGGGCGCGGCGGACGGTCCTCTGCAACATGGGTGAGAGCGCAGCTTCAGTGGCCAGACAAACGCGCGGCGGGTGGCTCCCCGGCACGGGATCCCGGTGGCCCTTGCTCCTCCGCTCCACGGCGAGGAGCGGCGGCGGCCCTGCTCCTCGGCTCGCGGCGGCTAATCTCCCTCTCCGACGGCCCTCTCCTCCTCCCTCTCCGGCATGCCCGTCCTTCCGTCCCTTCCCCTCCTCCATCGGCGAGAACAACGACCGCGCGCGGATGCTCTAGGACCAGGTGCTCTCTCTCTCTCTCCTCTGCTGCATGCTTGGTGGGACCTAAGCAGACGCTAAAGGATTCCCTCTGCCATGGCAAATATCGGGGATGAAGTGCCTTTTGTGTTTGACTTACAGTGCCTGCTACAACATTTTTTATGGTATATTGACATGCAAGTCGGGGATGGAGTACCCGGTGCGGGTAGTCTAAGGCCTTCGCATTCTAATCTTAGAAAGCTATGCCTTCTACTATTCTGTCATGGGACATTACTTAGAGAAAATACACCAAAAGACAATGCTTTTCCCAAGCGACCAGGTCTGTTTGGCCTACAAATGGGAGGTGGACTATAGAGGACTTAGCGAAGTAAGATAAATAGGGGTCTAGGCCTATGAATTAATAGCCTAGCCTAGTCCAATATCAAAGCATATTTGTTACAAACATAATCTAGCATCAATCTAAGAGTAGGTACATCTGCAAGCATCTAGATCTAAGCACCACTCTTGTCCTAACATTACTACTTTAACCTACATCGTCCAATATAGTAGGACTCAAAGAGCTATGAAATAGAAGAATAATATAAACAATGTTGCTAAATGAAATAAGAAGTTGACTACTAGAAATCCTAGGCATAGATTAACTTCCACCATGGTACAAGTCATCGAGGGAGCACCGATAGGCTGTCACATCCTCCAAACTCTTTCCTCTCTCTACCTCTCTAATTCTAAAGACTAGGTCCTAATGAGGACTACATCTTCTCTAAAATGCTAACTCTTGAGAGGTGGTCCTTTAATGGGACACCCCTTAGTTGATCCAAACTCAGAGATATGAATTATGGCTCAAGGATGCCAGACTCCTAGCGGTCTATGGCTGTTTATAAAGGCCAATGGGATGCACCATGGCCCTTGGATCAAACTGACCTTGAACAACCATCAAGATGCAAACTTTAGGTCAGTGGAACACCACCACGTGAAGGAGGAGGATACTAGCATGTGGGTTAGGCCTATCGGCCTACGGGTAGGGCTAGCCGGCCCCACATGTAAGTCCTTCTAGTGCTGGTGCCCATTTAGTTTGCACAAGTAATCATGACGTGTATGTATTCTTTCCATTCCAATCCCTACTTAGTCCCTCGAAAATACGTATTCACCAAAGTTATGGAATTGTATCAATGTAATCCTTAAACTTATGTCGGTGATGGTTCTAGTGTGGCCTAGAGTCTTCCCAAATCGGATTCCATCATGAAGTTGATATCTTTCTCATCATAGCTCCAAAATGTAGCAAATGTTATGTCCATTTGGATCATCTCAATGAGCACATCATACTCTAATTCATCACTTGAGATACTTTTATATAGTGAAATATCAAATATCCTGCAAAATAAGTGAGAACACCAAAACTCGTGGAACCTGTTCGAATGAAACACTACACTATGCTTTATGATTCATTTCATGTCAGATTATGCAATAGTTGATAGTGTATGGTTGACATTAAGGACCATCAACAACACACTTAGGGTCAGGAGTGTGACCACATCTAGGATTGATTGTTGTACTATAAGCAGGGAAGAAAACTGATTTGCAAATGCAGTTATCAAATTTCCACTAGATGATCTGACATGATGCAATGCATTTAGATGCTAGTGAGAGCTAACTATCCTTGCAAAATGTTTTGAAACATGTTACATATGAGAACATGGTCTAGAGACACCTCGTGTTGGCACTTGAGAGCAAGGGGTTGAAGTTAGAGCTTAAAGAGATGAGAATAGAGTGTTAGACTATGTTTTCATTGAGGTGTCAGATCATGTCGGTGTCGGTTCGATGGCCTATAGACAGTCGCTAGGTGTAAGCATTGTCATCGGACCGAGATGGGCTCGCACCATCTCACCTAGGTCTGATGTCTTGTTTGAACTAGAGGAAGTGGTGCGTGCATGGGTCGGCACTGTGGTGCTGATGCATGTCGTCGGACCAAGCAATAGTTGGTTCAACGACCATCGTCGGACCGTGGTGGCATTTTGAGCCATTACAGTATTGGCCTAGACCCAAGTCTAGTTGGTCCGATGGCCCAATGTGTTTTGGGTCCGATGGTCACTAACGGCACGCCATCGGTCAACTAAACTTGAATGTGGTGACACGGCTCACCCTGATTTGATTAGAAGCGTCGAACGCAGAGGGAGTTGGTCCGAGGACCTATGTCTAACACCTTGCAACAACTAGTAACAATTGGCCAACTTGGGCTATTTGACTTGGCCATTACTACCGAGAATATAACCTTATGAGTTGTACTGATCACAAGGATTGCAAAGTCCTTGACAATGCCACCAAAAATGTCGGTTGGTATTCTAGTTTTCTTTATCAGTCATACGTATTAAACATTAATTAATATTTATATCTCCTATTGTTCTGTCTATGTGAGAGCATGGATTGATGGACCAGTGAATATAACACGAATCATTTTCTGAATAAACACGTGCACAAAGCGGTCAGGATGTAATAAATGTTCAAGGGTTTGGAAGTCATGAGGGGGGGTGCTGTGTCGCCGTCAAAGTTGTATATTTTAATCGAGATGCAATAATGTTTATGTAGACATTATATATAGATAGAACGGGAGAGCGAGGCCGAGAGAACCCACGACCGCAGGGTCCTTACATCAAAAACGCCTTTGCACACATGGAGTGCTTACCATCTAGTGCACCACAACGAGCGGGGGCAGCGGCGGCGGCGGACCTGTCCCTGACGTTGGCAGCGGCAGCTTGCCGAAGCTCCAGGGATGGCAGCTACGACGACATGGGCAGCAGGAACGTGCGCCGTCGTCTTTACCCCTGTCTTTTCTGCGACAAGATGTTCCTCAAGTGGCAGGCACTCGGTGGCCACCAGAATGCCCACAGAAAGGAGCGAAGCACCAGGAACCCTTATGTCTACGACGGCCAGGACGCCGGCAGCACCATTGCTGATGAGCCGCCGGCCTTGTCATCAGTCGTCGCCCGAAGCGACAGCGGCGCTGCCAACTTGTCCATTCCATCGATGTGTCACGGTGTCAGCGCCATGCGTGCTGACCCAGCCGGTGGCTGTGACGAGAATGGCAGTGGCGCCTCCGTCGTCCCAAACTTTCGAGCGAGAATGCTTCAAAGGCGGCGGGCCGCGCTATTCGCACCTGTGAACATCAGGCCACTAGTGATGGACACGGTGGTGGCTGATGGCATACTAGCTGGTTGCGATGGCACGATCGACATGCTCAACTGGGTGAGGGCCTCTGCTGCGCCTGCGGCTACCAGCGCCGATACAGCTGACCAGGGTGAGCATCTGGATCTCGACCTTGAGCTGAGACTCTAGCTAGGTAGCTGGAAGCCTGGGACCTTAAGTCACAATCAACTCTGTACCTGCGGCTCTGCTGGTATCTCTCTCTCAGTTCCTTGGTCGCATATGCATGGTTGAAATTTCATAATTTCTATACTTGTATACGTTAGAATTGTGGTCCACCCTACCGGTCGTTCCATTTGTTGTATATTAAGAAGTCTAGAATGATCTCCATATCAAGTATAGAGTTTGCTCTCTACGCAATTTTTATTTCATACATATGTAAACAGATATAATTAAAGGATTTGTTATAATTGCCTTTGGAAAAAATTGAGAGATCTAACGACACAGCCAATGAGTGCTTATTTATACAAGGATATATAGTGCTTCCTTCGGTCACGTACACATGAGTGGTATTTTAGATATCGACATAATCTCAATAAGAAACTTTAACTAATAGGTTCTGCAAAATGTTCTTGAAATATTACAAGAATATACTTTTATCAAACCATATTTCAAGAAAAAAACATTTCATTATCAAATCATTAAACCTAATATGTTCAAAATAACATACTACCATAAAATGTATATGTCCCTTATCTGTGACTAGCTCGATGAGGGAGTATGTATATATAAAAGGTCTAGCCTTTTTGATAAATAATATAACATTGTATCGTCATGGATTTGTCGTCAAGTTGAGCCTATTTATTTAGCACTCTTGAGTGTCTTGGGTTTGACTAACTATATGTAAAAACCAATATTTATAATATCAATAAGTATCACTAGATTTATAATGAGGTATATTTTTATAGTATACCTATTTGATTAATATCAAAAACGTGAATAATTTTACCTATATATTTTGTTAAATGTTAGTAACTTTAAAAATGAATGCACCTAGAGTTGCATTCTGTTTTTGGGACTGATCTAGTACATCAAAAGATAATTATATTTGAAATACTGAACACAATGATGATCCATGGAACCATCACTTACCAACTTCGTAAATATAGAAATAATCTTATTTGGTGCGGATATGGTCTGAATGCAAAACAACCACCATGTGCAGCATGGAAAATGGTATGTACTTCGAAAGAAGGTGGATTAGCAGTGCTAAATCTCAAAATTTAAAATGATGTCCTTATAATGAAAGATTACATAAATTCTAGAACCTTTTTGATGGCACCTTTAAGTGCCTTTCTTCATGGAAATCATAATATTAATTAATATTCTAGATCATTTTGACAACAAGGAATGGAAAGATTTTTTTAAATCATAATACTAATATGCTTCATTTAGAGTTGTAGACTGAATTTCAATAGATTTCAGCATGGTTATTCATAGAGTAAAGGGAAGACTTTTTTTTTGATAAATTATAAATTGGCCAGAATCCTTGCAATATATGTGAGTAAGCTCCTGTTTAATTTAATAAAATTTCAAGTAAGGGGGCAGGCCCCCTCCTGTGCCCCCCCACCCCCAATGCAATGACACTACATATGTGCGTTAATATGGTTAAATCTTGTTACGTTTTTACAGTATTGGGGTTTTAATCTTTTGATAAATTCATTGAGTTCAACCAGGGAAGCCACGCTGTTGGTGTACAGTTTCTTCCCGTCAAGAGAAATGGTAGATAATATTCTCCATGCTTCTAGCCTGTCGCATCTCTCTCTTTTTTTGTTAACCAGCATGCTGTATTTGGAGCATGTATGTCCTGTGTACTTTTCAAACATGCGTGTCGGCATACATCTCTGGATTGGCCAACCCCTGTTTTCTCTTTGTTGCCTATTATTGGACGTCTCCAGTCACTGTAACTGTATCGATCAGGATCAATAATCTTGTCGTTATGGTTATCAGTGGGAGTACCTTAGATGTCACTGGTTGTTTTCTGCTGATCTGCAGGGTCCCTGCCTTTTCCCTTTCATCAGTGCACAGTTGCCGCTACTTCCAAGACAAATACAAGACGGGTGCATCACCATTTGCGCTGAATCCATATTGAGTCCATTCGTATGGAACAAGAAAGTCCTCACCACTAAGAAATATGTGCCACTACAAAGTTGTAGCGCTTAATTTCCGAATCAGATTGCAACTATTTATTTTCAGGGTGCAAGGTCGTGATACCCAAGGTACAAAATATGAACTGAAAAGGGAGGGTATGTACAAATTAGCTTCGGTTTGTATTCCAAACCAACTGGGATGCTCCTTTTCCCCACAGCTGTGGGAAGTCGCTTCCCCTCACTACTAGAGAACAGACCCTTAGTCTCAGCATCATTTTGTGGGTTACTCCTGGCACTTATTTGCGCTTAGAAGTAAACGGACAATTAATCCCGGTTAGAGGCTTCAGCTGGACTAAACATTGCTGCGCAACAGCTTCGGCGCTAGCTGGCAACCTTTAATCCTGGCTAGAGGCTTCATTCGGAACTAAAGGTCAACCTTTAGTCCCTGCCTGTTGAAGCCTCCAACAAGGAATAAAGGTTTACTCCCGTTTCAAGGCTTCACCTGAGACTGAATGTCAACCTTTAGTTTGGGTTTATAAGCCAAATTGCGATTAGATCTTTGTTGATATATACTTTTAGCACTCCTTCCTCTTCGAGCCTGAACTAGCCTTTTTTTTATGGCAACGCTCTAACAACTGATATGTTATCTTCACTGTACCACAGCCCAATAAAACGACCAACAAAGGGTCGCTATAAATATTAAAATACCGTCGGACAGTGTAAATCATTGACACACGGTCGGTCACTGTATCTTATATTTTCGTCTGACAGTCGGACGGTATATTTATTTTAGTTTAGCGTCCGCCGGTTGGTCGCTGTACTTTCTTAGCTGACCCACTTGTCAGCGTGACTGCTATTTATCTCAGTGTGTTTGAAAAAAACCCTAGTCTTTTCCCCTCCCGGCCGCCGCCGCATTTTGGTCTCCAGTCTCCACGCCCCTATCCCCTTACTCCCTCAATCCAACACTCCGGAGTCCCGTACTCTCCCACCCTACGCCCCTCAGCCCGACGGCGCCGTACCCCACCCGACGCCCCTATGGGCCTCTCGCTCCGTGCGAGCATCGCCCCCACGCCCCTGTCCCCTTCCTCCCTCCCTGCAGAGTCCAGACCTGCGAGCGCTGTACCCCTCCCCTTCTTTCCCCGTTGGCGGCAGCGCCCATCGCGGCGGGCGGCGGCGCCCATCCGGCGAGTGGATCCGATGGTGCGGCTCCCCCACGGCGCTGAGTGCCGGACCCGCCTCCTCTCTTCATCTCCGGCGAGCTGGTGCACAAATCCGGCCGGCGGTGGCCCCCTATCTCCTGGATCCAGCCGGCAGCAGCCACGGTGCCAATCTCATCTATTTTAGTTTTCTTTTGGAAATTGGCGGCGTGGAGGAATGATGCTGGGATTTCTTGGTATTGGGCTTGATCTGGTGGTGTGTCCATGCGTGTGTAGGTGAAGTTTTCTGGCATTAGCGTGCTGGTCCTGACGTCCTTATGGATCCTCAAGGGTCTTCTCGAGGTGAGCGATTCATTCATATGCTGTACTATTTGATGGTCTGGTCTTCTTTGTACAAATTGTGAGGATCACTTTACAAATTGTGGTGCCTGCAGCGACAAGAACACAGGCCGGCGCTAGGTACGTGTTCGTCTCTCCGTTGTTCTGATTTGGATCTGCTATGGATTATGGAGTTTTAATTTGCTATTCATTTGTACTAAAGCAGCAGGTAGCTTGATGGTGTTAAAGACTCCTAGGTTGGCTGCAGACTAATATGTGTGTCTCCCTTGATATCGATCTGTGGGCTGTGGGATTCTCAAATATTTAGGCAATTCAAGAATATTAAATTCTGAAAACTGTGATAGACAGCCTATCTTAACTGAGAACTACTGTACAGGAGTGGACATTAACTTGTTCTTTGTGCCTTATGTATTACAAGAGGCCAGCTATGGTCATTGCTTTATTTTGAATTCATGTGACTAGAATCTGCAATTTTGAATTTCCTCAATCGTCGTTGCTTTATTGCTTATACTCGTGTGATCTATGGTCCAACTACTCTATGATAGACTTTCTGTTTATCAAAGGAACACAGAGGCTTGTTTTGTTAACTGAGAACTGCTGCACAGTGGTGGTTAACTAAGTTAACTAATGAAAACCTTATTTATTACCAGAGGCCAGCTACTGTACAAGGGTCATTACATTATTTGTAGGAGTCACAAGAGGCTAACTGCTCTCATGATGCTCAGAACTTTGTAGGAGTTGGATCTCTAGTTTTCATATAGCTGAGAAAATGAGCAGGGCAATTAGAAGTGCTGCTCACAATACATGTTTATTTCGGCCTTCTTATACCTTACATGGATAGGATAAGTTTTATTGTTTGGCAACAAAGAGGTAGCAGTATTTGTGGAACAACTTGAATGTAGCTCCTTATACCTAATTATGTTCGATCAGGAGTAGTGCCATAGTTGAGCTGCCTCCTGGTCCCAGATTTGGTGGTAGACATTTTTTTTGAATGAACTTACCAATGTCAAGTTTTGGCTGTACAACTAATGAATGTAATCTTTTATTTGCAGGTGGGAGATAATGGCTAAAGGTAGCCTGATGCATGCAAGAAGCTGTTGGATGGAAGTGGTGCGCATGGCCAGTGCATTATTTTGGACATAACTGCCGATAATACTTTTGTTAAGACTTTAGTAGTGATGAACATTTTGTAGTGAGTGCAAGCAAACCATGAGATGTGAGTTGTGCGACCTTTGTAAGCAAGACATGCTTATGGCTATAATATAATTGTGAGCTATGATGATATGATCTTTAGTGTCATGATTATGTATTGTCCAGAATGGAAATGTTAGTTGCATGGTTCATTGATTGTATTCAGTGTTGATTCTGAGGTTAATGTATAAACAAATGATATTATTTTATTTTCTTATATGGATAGTGTCTGATGGTTGGACGCTATATAATATAGTGTCTAACCATTGGTTGCTATAAGTTTGTAACTGGCGTCCAATGGTCAGTTGCTATATGTTAAACGCATCGTCCAATGGTTGGTCGCTATAGGTTATAGCGTCCGACCATACTTATACCGACGCCACTTATACCGACCGTTCATGTTGGTCGCTATATGTTTATAGCGACCGATCGTAGGTCGCTATACTGGCTTATAGCGACCGACCGTAGGTTGCTATAGATAGGCTGCGGTATAGTGCTTCTAGTATTAGTACAAATAGTATGTGAGTACTAGTATACTAGTATGTTAAATGAACTACCAACGACACTCTAATAATTGGTGTGCCGAATCTCCTCGATGCGCAACTAGTGTTGAAGTGCAGACTATATAAGGTGAAGATGACATAACAAGGTGAGATAAAATACAAAAAACTAAAGAAAATGTAGTATCTACGGTTAATATTGAAAGGGAACATAATGGAAAATACAAAATAAAAAATGCAAAATGGAAATGGAAAACAATTGCAGGTGCACGGAGTTGAACTAGCTAGCCATTAAAATGAGGAAATATATATAAGACGCACAAGAATTTATCATGTGTTAAATAATTTAGTTTGTGTATGGTTATGAGATGAGAGGGATGGAACAGATTTACACCAGGCTTTATGGATTCTGTGGTCCATGTGTATCCCCATATTCTATTGGTCTCCTTTTTTTAGGCTTGCAAATGCCCTGTGTGAGGCAACCATCAAGGTTGATACTTTTTTTTTTTGAATTTGTTAGTACCTTTTCGGTTTGATTGAATTTTCACACGACTTTACCGAGTAATTATACGTTGAACCGAGTTAACCCAAAAAGATGCGGAATGGGGGTTGCTATCTATAACCAGAATATCAGTAACTAAGAAGCATGGTATACCCCCTTGGTATATTTACTTTGTATCCCAGGTCTCGAAATTATTAGTAAGCAATTAAAGTATGGCCTTCACACCTTTGAATCGATACCTTTTGAGGACTTTCCATGTTTTAGATCAGTTCTTTGGGCACTTAAATTGTTCATGGTTAAAGTTTTCCTTCGGATCACCCCATATAACCAAAACATCTCAATACGATTATAATAGCCAATATTCGACCCTATCATGATATTTCTTTGTGCCAAGTAGTTTGTATGCAACAGTAACTTTTAGCATTTGCCTCCTGGGTAGTCCTAGAAAGCGAGTAAAAACATAACTAAATTACGTAGATACCTTGCATGTTGCTATTGGAATTACTGATTTGAAATGAAATTAAACTATTTTTACAATTATTAAGAAGAGAGCATGGCACGCTGAGGTGTGCAACTAACTTTTATTACTAGATAATATGTCTCACTGACATGAATATCATAATTAATTGTGTTACGAATCTTAATTGCAAGTGATTGTAGACTACTAAGATGAACACCTTGTATGTCAAGATGATATATAGTGGAATGCTTTACGGATGTTGCCTTGGACGTTTTACATGTCAAGATAATTGTTAGTGGGAAGAAAGTGATGTGGCGTAAGGATAGGTTAGAGAAATCGGTTAGTGGGTATTAGCTTTATAGGAGTTTAGTGAACTTTAATTGCAAGTAATATTGGACTATTGAGACGGACACCTTACATGTCAAGATAATAGACAGTGGGATGTTTTAGTGGATGTTGATTTGGATTTGTATGTCAAGATAATTGCTAGTGGGAAGCAGACGATGTGGCGCAAGGATAGGCTAGAGAAATAGGTTAGTGGATATTAGCTTAATGGAGTTTAAGATAAGTCTATCTGTCTCCAATACCTTGACATCATAGCCCATCTTGAAAGCGTGCACGCACACACATCTCATAGTCGAATCCCAAACAAAAAACCGCACTATCTAGTTCTGTTAAGGCTCCCTCCTTTCTTTCAACTCTAATGGCCCCAAGTCGAACACACACCATCAAGCAACATGTTATTATTACCCAATTCAATCTGCACCAACCCAAACATCATCTACATCTACACCAGCTCAAGTCTTCAAGATGAACATATTATCACCAACATGTTATTCTTTCAACACCAATTATTTTAGTCCCACATTGCTAGTCTAGAAGGAGTGTGGCCAAATTATATAGTTGAGCTATCTCCAACTAGCTAAAGATACTGGTGAAAGGAAAAGATAGAGCCCACGTGCTCCCTCACCTAGCCTCGCCTTGCCTCGCTATAGGCAGGGTGATCTGCATTAGCGCGTGAGATGCACTTGAATGGTCCGGCAATTTCTCACTTCGAGCTTGTGGGTGCACGGCTTTCTTTTACCACTCGACATTTTTGCATGCCAAGATAAAGTCGCGCTGTGTTATTTTGATAAGCAATTTTTCTCGTATCATGGTAGTTACCTTAGCTGTGATTGAGCGACTTATCACTTTCCTTAGTTGTGATGCATGTATATTTAGGGGCAAGACGTCATCCTCAAGACACAAAGATTTGATCTCTTCCTCGTGCCACTGTTTTTCCAGCTGCACTATCTTCCCATCTGTCGTCGACATGTTATCGGTGCCGGGAGGGCTGGGTCCAAAGCCTATGTCCCCTCATGTCCCTTCACGAGGTAGGGTTTTGGGAAGCACCATTGACTACTCGCTAGACGTCATATTTATCGCTGGTGTTTGTGGATCTCCAACAACAGTCTGCTTCGTTTTCTTTTGTATTGTTAGTGCCGACAATCTCACTTTAAGAACGTATGTTCTCTCTCTATTATTCATTCTCTTATTTTCATGTTACTAGCACTAGAGACTTGAGTTTTGCTTGAATCATAGTGTTAGTAGTAAATCACATATCTATGGTACATGATGTTGTTCTTTTTCTAATTATTAGAATTAATTTATACATCGCTAAATTAATTATTTCAACAGCACGTATGCGCGGAGGTCTGGAAACAGACTGCAGCCGCTGGTGTTCGTCCGGACACGTCCGGCGCTAGAAGTACCGAATCGGATTGGATATGAACAAATATTTCAAATACCGAATAGGAAGATTTTAATCCTTCCATGACTTTATCCTTATTCCGTGCACTGGACAGCCGAAGACAAAAGGGAAATGTAGCAATCTCGACGCTTTAGGGCATATTCGAAAAAAAGAGGATTACAGGTGTTGAACCCACATATTATTGTCGTCAGTCGATCCCAGTACAGGGCCAGATCGACCGGGATGGGGGGTCACTTAATTGATGGCAACACAGGTCAGTGATCGCGATCGGCTCCGATAGATCATCCATCGTTCAGGAATCACAAATCTGTTCAGTGGGCTCCTAAGGTGGCGTCCGTACAAGTATCCATTGCTGTCCACGCATTCAGCTCTCATCTTGCTCCTCTTGTCGCCAAAGCTTATCCAATATGGCTTCCACATATCGAGGCCAAGAGGCGGATGCCATATTGCACTCAATTAAAAAGAGCCAATGCCCGAAACCCGGCCGCAGAAATCTCAAACTTCATTGGAGTTGTTTCATAGATACAATTACGTTTTTGGATAGATACACCCTTGGATTCTACGAAGTAAAATATATGCATGTCTCGTTATAAAGACGATTAATTTCGCCAAACATATAAACTAAATACAACATTTATTTTAAATTACTTCATTGGAAAAATATGTATTTGCAGATTTCTATTCCAACATCTGACCTGTATACATGACAGTCTGATCGAATTTAAACCCTGGCCAACAAAATCGTGTACCAGACGCCGTCATAGCAAGACAAAATTTTCCGCTACTACATGGTTTCTATATTTTCTGAATATATATAATGTTTAACCTCTATCCATAACTAATTCGTCTTGCATTAAAGATTATTATGAGACTAAGTACAATTTCTGTTAAAACTGCTATATATTTCTTATGCTCTTTTCATAGTTATTTATATGCTATTATTTTTTAATTTTCCTTATGTTTAATTAGTTTTAGTCACCTTTGAATTTATTTAAACCGAAATGCTATCTTCCAACTACGTATGAAGTAGTCGCTTTGCGCCTGCACACACACCGCTCGAGGCCATGCCTATGGCCGCCACTGCAGGCTCCCCGCCTTCGTCTTTGTCAACAACTCCAGCAAGCCCTCTTGTCCTCTCCACCGCCCCAACCCTCTTCTTCCCCAGCTTTGGCAGTGCCTAGGGTTCCAGTGAGACGTGCTAGACACTTCTTCTCCTACTCCACCTTAGAATGGCTTGCCAAGGTCAGAGCAGAGGTGCCATGGCCACATACAAGAGGGGATGGGGTAGGGGGTAGAGGAATAAGGATGTTGCCAAGGCGGTATGGTGTGACTAGGGCTCCGAGGCGCAATCACGATGATAGAGCACTAGCAAGACCCTACCGGTCATGCCAGGGCGGTGGGAGGTGGGGGCACTAGGAGGATGTCGCTAGAGCCAAGACGAGGGTTAGTGATGGGCGTTGTCATGGAGCCGGACTCGACGCGTGGTGAGGAGGAGGGGGTGCGGGAACAAGAAGATTCGTCGTGAGGAAGGCAAAGCCGTGCGCATGAGGTGGCGGGAGAAGATAAGATGTGTGCCACGGAGTGTTGGATGTTGTATTGACTTCAACCTTGAAAATACTTTGCAAAATCTTATACTTCCTTTGGTCTAAATTATAGTTTATTTGACTTTTTTATCTCAAGTTTGACCACTCTTCTTATTAAAAAAGTTATGAAAACATACTCAAATTGATGTAATATTCTTAAAGTCTATTTGTTAATAAAGCAAGCCACAATAAAAAATATTATTTTGCACAAATTTTTGAATAAGATGAGTAGTTAAAGTTGAAGTGAGAAAAGTCAACTAAACTATAGTTTGGAATGGATTACTATTTTAGAACAATATTAATACTAGTACAATACTCTGGACAGGAAAGATGAGAATGGTAGAACGGGAAATCCAAGCGATGTCCAATGTGAGAGGTAACTTCTTTTTAACCGGACAGACTACACGTACTAATTATTAGCCTGCTTTAATTAAACACCGTTTATTTAAACGGAAACCGTTCTGTACGAGCGTCCGGACGGGACGGACGCGCCGCGTGGCTCGCACGACGCGCCGCGTGGGGCAGCGCTGCTGTGGCGGCCTTATCCTTTTTACCCGAAGCGCGTGACCCTGCCGCGTCCACTCGTTGCTTTTCTCCGCCATCCGGTGACGCACACCCCTCCCTCGCTGCTCCCCCATGCGCTGCTCTCTCTCGCTGTCGCTCCGCCACTCCGGGCTCCCTCGCTGCCGCTCCGCGGGCGCCAGGCTCCCTCACTGCTCCTCCTCCACCGCGTCGCGCTCCCTCGCTACTGCTCCACGCGCCGAGGCATGCTTGCGCCCTCGGGACAAATGCCGCGCGCCCACAGCTCGCTGCCATCACACCGTTCACGAGCTCCCTCCCTCCCTTCCCCCACCGGAGACGTGGACGATGGGGGCGAATCAGATGAGGTAGGTCCTGGATCTGAGCCCACCTCCCTCCTCCTCCTCCCTTTTTGGATCTGAAGCATCCTCCTCCACTTCCTCATCTAGATTCCAAGGGGATACAGTGATGAATAGGGTTCTGTCGAGATTTGGGATACCTCCTTCCTTCCTCCGGCGAGCTCGAGGGGTGATGGACCACGCTGGAGCAATTGTATTTTCTCCATGTCGCAATGGTTTATTTTTCTGTTTCAAGAGATGATTTTAGAATGCTGCAGTGGGAATTTTGGGGTTGTTGCAACATTTGTTTTTGGGATTCATTAGCCTCGTCGTGAACGAATTTGATGTTGCATTGGCTTTTGTTCAGATGTTGCAGTAAGTAACATTTATTTGTTGCATGATTCTATTTTTTCATCTTGCATTGCAGTAGCTCTGTTCTGATGTTGCAAAAGGGATGAATGATTTGTTTCAGTTATGTTTTTCTTTTTGTTTTAGTAGTTCATGTTTGGTTCATCTTTTTTGTTTCATTTTTTCGCTTTGTTTCAGTAGTGTTTTTGTTCTTGTTTGAGTTCATGTTTTTATTTTGTTTCAGTAGTTCATGTTTAGTTCATTTTTTGTTTCATTTTTCTTTTTTTTCGCTGGTTTCAGTATTGCTTTTGTTCTTGTTTGTGTTCATGTTTTCTTTTGTTTCAGTAGTTTTTCTGTTTCCTTTTTTGTTTCATTTATTCTTTTTTAGTTTGTTTTGCAGTAGTGCTTTTCTGTTATTGTTTCAGTTCATGTTTTCCGTTTTTTGTTTCAAATTTTGTGTCGATTTTGTTTCACAACTGCATGTTGGTTTGTTTCAAATTGAGGATCAGGTATATTGCATTATTGCGTTTTTTGTTTCTGTTTCAGTTTATCTGTTTTTTTTTTGTCGCTATAGGGTTGTTTCCCTTTTTGTTTCATTTTGTTTCTTCGTTTTTGTTTCAGGGAGGTGGCCGGTCACGTTGGAGACAGGGGGCGGTGGCTGATTTTCGTTCGCGCGGGCTTGGGGCGGAGCAAGGCAGGATTGTTTCCCTTGCCCGGATCTGGATCTGGTGGGGCGGGAGGTGGAGGTGCTGGATCTGGCGGGGCGGGAGGCGTGGGTGCCGTGCGGGGAGGAGGTGCCGCGGGGGTTGGGAGCAGCAGCGCGGGCGTCCGGACGCGCATCCTGGTCCGGACGTCCGGGCGCCAGTGCCCCCGTTATTTAAAACCAAAGGGGAGTACTGTACCAAGCTACTGTGATTTAAAGAGTCCTCTTTACTTTGATCATGAAAACAAATTAACAGTTATTAAGGATGATTTATTAGTACTTATATCAAAGTTGCTGTACCAACTTTACGTAGTAAATTCTGTTAAACACGATAATAATTTTGTTTTTATTTAATAATAATTGTTCAAACATTGGTTAATTAGGTTTAAAATATTCGTCTCGTAAAGTACAATAAAATTGTATAATTAATTTTTTATTTTATGTATATTTAATATTCTATATATAGTATTTTGATGTGACGAGTAATCTTCTTTTTACATGGTAAAATTTAGAGGTGACAAGACCTTAAGTTTCTTATGAATTGTCACTGTTCTTTTCGTCTCCCTATATCGCCGTCCCCACCTGCACCCAGGCACTGCCACAGGGTCTAGGTTACGGCCACCGCCGCCCATGTGGGCTTGTGGTAGGCATCAAGGACAACATGGTTGTGCGCGTGTCCGCCCGCCGCTTCCGCACCCTTGCTCGCTGCGTCCAGTGAGATTCAACCTTCGGGATCTCGCCAACTGGTTCCATGGATTTGGTTGCTTATATCCTTGAAGCGACTTGTCACCTACATGGTGTAAAGAACATGCCCTAATGAAAGTAATTGTTAGACAGAGAGGAATAATAGCTAGGACATATAACTTTTTGCTCTCTGTATATATGTACCAGATCTCAGTCGTTCTCCTTCTGGCTATTCCACTATCAACAAAGGACTGGAAGCGGGAGGCATATCACTCACCTCATCAGTTCTCAGGTGCCAAACAAATTGCTTCACTCCCATTAGTCCTAGCTCTTATATATCGGCTCTGGACACATGCCTCTGCCCATTTCGTCCTAGCTGCTCCTCCCATTTGTGTACAAAGCCGCCATCACCAATTATAGAAAAACCAAGCACGATAGGACGGAGGCTCACAGTTAATTTTTTTGGGCAGCGTTGTACTTACTGGAACAGCGTTATCGTCAGCTGTTTGCGTTTCCATGGAGCAGGAGCCCTCGTCACCGCCATTGCAAGTGGCAGCGGTGGCCCTGTCGTTGGCGCCCGTGGCGCCGGCGGCAGCACAGGGTGGTGAGGAGCTGGACCAGGTGGCGGCGCCGCCGACAGCATACATGGCCAACGAGAACAAGAAGCAGGTGAGGCGGCTGTTCCCGTGCCTCTTCTGTGACAAAAAATTCGTCAAGTCGCAGGCGCCCGGCGGCCACCAGAACGCGCACAAGATGGAGCGTGCCGCCGCCTGGAACCCCTACGTCTACGGCCCCCTGTGCGTCGCTGATGAAGAACTGCTGGAGCCGAGCGACACAATCGGCGGCGACACCGCCACTCCCAACATGTCCGTCACAATCGGCTCGCACGGCGGCAGCAGCACCAGTACCAACCCGAAGCCCCTCGCCTACGTGAAGCTCGAGAGACCTGGCCGTGGCGAAGGGGCAGGCGCGCCAGCCTTATTCACAGACCGCGTGGTGCTCCGAGCGGAAGCCGGCATAGTGCTTGACCTTGAGCTGCGTCTCTAGCAGTCTGGCTACTAGATAAGCGACCATCGTTGTGGACTGCCGACTGCACCATCGGTTAATCGTTCTCGGGTCTTGGCATCCACATATATGCTCTCCCTAGCCCGAATCCCGTATCCAGCTTGATGTATGGATCTTAATTGTTGTGTGCTTATATTATATATCATAGTATAGTATGCTTCCTTTTCTTAAAAAACAGTATGCTTGCAAATTCCACGTCTAATTATAAGTTAATTTAATTTTTTTTGGAACATCCATGTCTATATATGCATAGCAGAAGGAATGAATAAAAAAATCAAAACGAAGGGACGGCATAATAACTATACTAGTACCATTAGCAGTGTCTACTGTTTGGTCGTCTAGACTCGTGGGAGTACGTTAGCTATATATGTTCTGTAATTCATTTCAATTTTAATGAATGAACTTCGGTTGCTATATATGCAAAAATGGATTTCAACTTTGAGCGAGACGGCCGTGTATTAGTTTTTCTTAAGTGCTGGCCACATGCACAGTTCTAATTTGTCCCAGTTCAGAGGAGCTCAAGCGTATCCTATGTTGCTCATACTTCCTGTGCCTAAGAATTGGAACGTCTTGATCAGATGTGTCAGCTGCATATGGAAAGTTGTAAGATTTCACATCGACACTGTTTAATTTTTACAGAAAAGTGAATAAAATTGACTGACGTGCGTAATAAACAATAAACAAATATATGTCTAGAAGACGACACGCTATGAAAAGGACAGGTGATCAATAACATCGTACGTTGGCATGGGTAATAAAATAAAGCAAGTGACAGCCTACATCTGACTGCCTGGTGATAGCAAGAGCTTTACGCGCGACTAAATACGACAAAAGATACAGGTGCTTGTTAGATAGGGCCCAGCTGTTTGCGTTTCTTTCATCGAGCAGGAGCCCTCGCTCGTCACCTCTAGACATTGTTAAAGACCGCCGATGAATCTTACTCTACCAGAAATTACTCTTGCAGTCTCCGTGTGCCTTTAGACACTTCGACCCTTGGTGCATCAATGATATTTTGATCATGACACGGAGTGGGGGCGACATTGTGCCAAGAGATTCAAGTGTGTTAGAAGATCACAGTCACCGAACCCAAGTAGCTTCGGTCAAATCTTCATCATAGAGTCCGATGGAACAAGACATTGAGTGTATTGAATTCTCTTCATGCTGTCTCAGTATGAATGATTTATCTCCTGATTTCACTGAACAGGTATGTGAAGAGAACCCAGAATGCTGACCCAAGGGGAGTGTTCAGTTAGGTAGCTAAAACTTATCCTAGGGTTCTACTTGATTTTCCTCTAGATTAACGAGAACATGTAATTTTGGATTTGATGTGACTTTGGTTTATCTATTAGTTAGCAGATACATGATTATCGTTACCCCCACATTAGTCAAGCAGATATATTAGTTGGCAGGTACATCATGTTTACCCCCACATTTGTGATACCTTGATTTTTCTCCAGAAGTAAGCTCTATTTATATCATTTACCTCCACAATAGTCTAGCAGATATATTAGTTAGCAGATACATGATGATTACTTATTAGATTCTTTAATTATTGCATCCCTAAGGATAAATACTATACCCTGGGTGAATGCTACAACATTTTCTGTTCGCTTGTAGAATAATCTGCTTGCGTTAACAAATAACAACACCCTCCCGGCAGCGAAGAAATCCCACGAAGCCACACCTATGAAAAGTACAACGGTATAGCAGTTGAGGGTTGTCAACCAACTACAAGAGAACCCACGATGCCATGGAGGAAACGAAACAAGGCTAGGGTGACAAGCCATTGGAAAACCCTAGAAACCACATGACTTGTACTCCCATGGCCCTCCTGGTATATACGGCTAGGCATGGACTCCTATAGAGGGGATTCAAACCAAAACTAGAGGGAGATTAGACCTCGGATAAGGAGATCGAAGCCAACCAAACCCTAGATTAGCATAGCGCTCCCCCTACATTTCTCTCTGATAGTCCATTGTAAGAACTCGATTGAGCATTCTGAGGACAAAGAATGACCTATGCTAGACACAGGGCTTAGACGCTTGCACCAAAATAAATCTCTTGTGTGCTTCAGTGCTTATATTAAGCCCAAAGGTACACGTAATGATCCATGCTGAACAACTCAATTACTATCACAATTACAAGCACACGAGAAACTCCTTACTGACTTTATTAATCAGATATTAGAATTATAATGTTTTATGGGTCCTCAAAATAAGTCATGAAACTCAATATTTCTCTACCCAAACATAATTATAGCATTCAAATTAAAGTTATGATATACCTACAAGTAAAAAAGTTTTGTACATCATAATGGACACTATCATTTCACTGCCATATTATTATATTATGTATGACATTAGTAGTCATAAAGTGATCTATATTATATTTTAATTTAATGAAAAGGTTAAAATAAATGGATATATGACATTTTCATCCTTATTTTCCATTAATATTTTGTGAACATAAGGTTGATATGTGCCCTTGTGGTTTGGGTTTGTGATGAGTGATGGTCAACAGGCTCACACCTTGGGTTGTGTTTGTGGAGTAACCATCGTGTGAGTGTGTAGTACAACATGTCTCTTGGCTTGTGGTGTGTAGGTGTGGAGATCAAAGGCGGTGGTCGACGATGAGGTGAAGGTCAAGTAGGGACATGTCGTGTCAATGGACTAAGAGCGGTGAAGTAGGACGTGAGGCTTGGACAGAGGGACTAGGAGGTCAGGTGAATAGTCGTTGTAGCTGTCACCCACTGACATCGACAAGTGCATTTGTACGTGGAGAAGTGACTATGTTGACTGGGTCAGGATGGTGGATGTGCAATTCGAGCGGGGAGTCTTTGTAAGACTTGGCGGCTAGGCGCTTGAGGACGGTGGTGACACATGTTGAGTTGTGGGCTCATAAGGAGTATGCTACTTGTAGATGGTTTGGTGATTTGGGCCTCAAAACCATCAGTGGACGTTCTCCGGGTTTGGGCCTTAAAACCCAGGCGGACGTTCCGAGAAGGAATGGGGCAGTATGTGGCGGAATTTATAGAAGTTGCATCAAGGTGAAGCAAATTTGTGCAGAAACATGGTCATCCAATCAATTGAGAAAGAGCTGGACCACTAGACCCTTGTTGGCAGTCCTTACAGATCATTTTTAACTGCCAACTTATGCCTGAAAGGAGAGAAACAATCATGCTTTAACACATAGACTTATGCTATTAACGGAATTTCACTTGTACCCCTAGTATTCATGATTTTGTAGGTTATTAAAGGAAACAAG
The DNA here is from genome assembly GCA_023333625.1 of Bothriochloa decipiens. Lineage (NCBI taxonomy): Eukaryota > Viridiplantae > Streptophyta > Magnoliopsida > Poales > Poaceae > Bothriochloa > Bothriochloa decipiens. The sequence goes on along the minus strand of JALGXP010000039.1, from coordinate 70,779 downwards.
TGGAAGTATACAACACAAATGAGAAAGCGCGAAAGAAGACTTTGAATTCAGGAATGTACAAACAAAGATTAATGGAATATACCCAACATGAGCTAAAGAAGCAAAGGCCCAAATAAAGTTTGAGTCCATTTTAGGACTGCAGTAGTAGGCCCTAGTAATTTGGCCATAACTCACTCATCCGAACTCCGTTTTGGGCCATCCACCAGGCGTTGGAAAGCTAACGAAAAGGCCTACGTGCTCACAAAATATGGGCTTGAAAAGGCCCAGCTAGGGGACCGGCGGCCCCCTGGTGGGGCCTCTAGGGCCCAGCTTTCTCAGGTGGTTCGTAAGGCGGTTCTCCCATGACAGTCCCACCTACAATTGATACAGATGGAAAGTGGAAACCGCCCTTTGGAGGTCGGTTTGGTTCCTTCCATGTGAGGATGGCCCTTTTGCATAGAGCCCCCTCCTCTCAAGCTATAAAAGGAGACCTCCTCTCTTCTCAAATAATTCATTCAACATTCATTCACCAACACAAGAGGTCACAATGTAGAGAGAAAGAGCAAGCTCCATTCCATTAGCTTCTAGCTAATTTAGTATAGGGAGTGAGAGAGGGAAAGAGCTGGAGAAAGAGCGGAGTCAAAGCAGTTCTACCTCTGGGTGGACGAAGTGCCGGGCTTGTCGGCTCTCGCTCTAACTTGTACCTCTACGATCGTCTTGCTACTTGAAGTAAGAAGTTCGTGTTCAACTTTGGTTTGATTCATTAAGCATGTCTCTTTCATAAAGCTACTTGTTTGTGGGATCATCGTTCGTCCTTTGGATGGGTGCTCTAGTAGAGGACTCCTGATAGAGCCAAGTTCCTGTACGATGCTAGAATAGTAGTCACTTGCGTAGACGTGGTGTCTAGGCTAGAGGCTACCTTCGCTTGCTGCGCGTGCCCACAGGCAGAGGGGTAGGTGGTGACAGCCCTGTCCACTCGTACCTGCATTCCCCCATGTTCGGACGCGGAGTAGAGCTTATACTGATATCGCTTGGCAGACCAAGTGCGTCAGTGCCTGAAGCAAGCAAGTAGTGGGAAAGTTACCATCGCTTAGGGTTTCTTACCATAGACGAACCTCTTTACCTAAGCTACTCTTCATCTTATCATTCTGGGAGAGCTAGTTTAGAGACTCCTTACAACTCCGTTCCCTGTGGAAATACGATACCCTGAATACTTCCGGGTGAAGGCTACAACGGTACTTCCATGCGCTTGTGGATTTATCTACTGACGCTAAGAAGCGCCAACAAGCATTCTGGCGCCATTGTCGGGGAATGGTTGTCGTATTTGTCTCCGAACCTAGTTCGGCCGTGCGTCCTTATGTTTTATCCAAAAATAAAAAAATATTTCTTCTATGTTCAAAACCCATGAAGATTATCTTTGAAAAACAATGGGCATTTATATTTTAAAATTGCATGCTCAAACTTTTGCACATGCACAAAAAGATTTTTATTCACTCTCTTATCATCTTATCTTATTTTGGAAAAGAATTTTTTAAAAAAAGAGTTATTATTCTTGTTCTCTCTTTCTATAATAATGCCCTTTCAAAATTCAAAAGCAAAATATTTCTCCTATGGACGAGTTCTTGTAGGCACCATCAAAGCCAACCATAGCTTATGGCTTCAAGCTTCGCCCTAGCTTTGGTGGTCAAGCTTATGACCATAAAGAAAGCATTACCGGGAGATATCCCGGATTATCTCAATAAAAGCAAGAACATGTGTTCAATTTGGTATGCACCTTTGGGTATTCTTGGTCGCTAACCATTTCAGGAAGAGATTGAGAAGAACAAAGGACATAAGAAGCTTGAGAACATGGGAGCGACATCAACAACACACCTTGATGATCTTGGGTGGTGAATAAACTCAAGAGGAGACCCTGACCTTGCATACTTGACTTTCAACAAAATCCAAGTGTGGGGGAGGATGGTGCGAGTCTTACCACAAGATCACTTTGGTTCAAAGGAAAAAGAGATGTTGGCTCTACCTTGCTAAAAAAAGAAAAGAAGGGAAGTGAAAAAAAGAGATTGTTAAAAAAAATAATAGTTTTGAAAAAAAATATATATTGGAGGAGAGAAAAAAGAGCACGCTAGCTTCACATATTCGAAAGATGTGCTAGCTGACTTTGCCTAGGATTGCTTCCATAAGCAAGAAGGGCTCACCTCCATGCCTTTGCAACAACTATCAAATCCCATACACACTAAGTCATGTGTGTTGCCGAGCTTTGTAGTTTCCTTGGACAGATCCATCATGCGAACAACACAAGAAGCATCAAGAGCAATCATCTACATCTGTTGTTGGTAAGTACTCCTAGGTATGCAAAGGTAATATTCACTAATCATTTACTCACCTTTGTCCCCTTAGCCTGACCATGCAAATTCATGTCTCCGTTGTTTATGTTATATACTATAGCTTGAGTGTTGTCACATATGCATATATGGCACATTCATGAGTCTTTTTAATTTAAGCATGGTGCTTAGGTTAAAAAGACCTTCTTTATTCAAATTTTGACATGGTGTTGGAATTTGATTAATGAGCTATGAGTTGTTATCATAAACAATAGAGGTAATCTGATTTAGAGACAAGCCGAGGTCTGTTTTACATTGCATCTTAAGTTTGACCTTGTTTGAGTTATGCGAGTTGGATCAAAAATAAATAATTATAATAAAATAAAATAAATAGTTAATAAGTGAATAAAAACAATCATAATATGTTTTAGGCTCTATAGGGTTCAACCTAGTAGAGCCCTTGCTTATTTTATGCTCTATTTATTTTTGTTTCTTTATTAAAATTAAAAAACAGGTATAAGAAAAAAATGTGGAGGAGATCTTTCAAGCACAACTAACACACCTTCAAGATCTCCCCAGGATGTTGCACAAACATCAAGCAGGCCATCATATAGAGGGACAAGACACATGACTTCCATGAATTCCTTCGTCTACACCGATGGTTTATGCAACACCTCTCTCACTCCCTTGACCAACCATGACTCCATGCATATCGTGGATCGCACTTCGTTTAAAGATTCTAAAAAAACACAAAAGGAGAGTCATGGTCGCAATATTCCTTTTAGTTAGAAGCTTGCATGAGTTGTTCCTCCTACATTTGTCATGTATGCAAGTCACTAACATGCAAAAGTTACAAATAAATGACTTACTACACGACAACATAAAGTGATGGACTCCAACCCACGCCTTGGTAGTCACCTGAGTTGGAAACCAGGCCACCGCAACAACATTTTATGCTTCATCCATACATGCTATTGGTACACACATTCAGGTATGTCAAGGTAATGTTGACCAACTCTTTCACTCATATTTGTCTTCATGAATATATAACGTCATGCTCTTCCTCTGTTCACGCCATATGCTCTGAGTTTGAGTGTATTCACATAAGTGCACTTGTGGTATATCCATAGGCTTTTTTAATTTAAACATGATGTTTAGGTTAAACTAGCATTCTTTAATCAAAATTGTGACATGATGATGCATTTTGATTAATGAACTTTGAGTTGTTGTCATAAATAGTGGAAGAAATTCATGCTGGAGATGAAGGAAGGCATGCCTTTCTTTGCTTTTTTATCCTAGCCTTGTTTGAGTTTGAATAGATTGGCTGAGCAAACTTCTAACAAGGTTCCCTTGTTCAAAAATGTGTCTCTGTTGAATGATTCTTGGTTATCTTGTCATATTTCCTTTCTCTATGCTAGTAAGTTTTGGTTTGGAAGTGTTGGTCCTACATCTTTTTAACTAAGCATGGTGTTTAGTTTGAACCTTGGATGTGAGATCATGCTTCTATAGGCTTTTTAATGTAAGCATGGTGCTTAGATTCTTGAGCCTACCTTGACAAATTAGACATGGTATCTAATTTGATCTTGGAACTAAAGATGCTAGTATAGATTTTGGTTGATCTTCTGGCCTAACCCCTTGCAGGAATTTATCAACTTTATGAGGGTAAGTCTTTTAGATGACAGCAGACACAAGTATTTCTTTGGTGATCCTTGAAAAGAAAAATGTAATGATAAATAAACTCTTGATAAAAAAAAGAGTAATATACCTTTCAACCCTTGGGGGAGGGCTCCCACAAAGGTAACTTGTATCTCACATTTCTTTTTAGTAAATTCTCCAACTTATAAAATGGTGAGATAGATTATCCTCTCTCATATGTGTTAAGATGTGTTAGTTTCTACCCTTGTTGAAATGATGAACAGTAGCTCTGTCTTATGTTTCATATGTACCCATTTTATAATCGAGCTTTCTCTAAAATTTGGGTTTATCAGCTAAAAATGTCTCATCCTAAAAACTTGAACTAGTGGGTTGCACATGCTTGATCATGTCTAAGTTATTGCCGGATATGATATAGCGACATAGGCTACGCTATGACTTTATTTTGAGTGAAACTTGACATTCAGAGTTTTTATTTTCAAAAACATTCAAAAAATAGAAATACCTACTAAGGCCATATGACATGTTTCAGTTATGCAAACCTTTTAGTCATATGCTGCTTGTGGAACATTGAGTTAGGTCAAATTGTTGTGACCTGAGTGTGATTATGGTCATGCACCCATGATTGAGATTCACATATACTCATCAAATAAAGCCAACTCTCACCCCGAGAGTTACGCACAACATGTACCCATCCATCCACAAAAAAATATGCCAACTCTTGCCCTAAGAGTTGCACACTCTTCCACCAAATAAAAATGCCAACTCTTACCCTGAGAGCCGCGCATTCTTTTTCCACCATATAATTACTCCTCGCATTCCATCATGACATCTCTCCATCCAAAAGTTCTTCATATATCGACAGGAGATATGGGCTATGTTAAAAAAATAAAAAAAGAAAAAACCGTACCAAGGGGCATGCAATAAACAAACGAGAAAGAAAAAAGTTCCAAGTACCCGTTCAAAAAGAGAAAAAAAAAGAGAAGAAGAAAAAATATGGATATATGATCTTATAACCCATATCTCTTCAAAATGTTTCATTCCATCCAATAAAGGAGAGAGTCATGATGCATGGAGTACCAAAAATATATAGAATTAGGTTTTCACCATCCTCATACTCCACACACTTGCACATCTCAATCAAAGTGTACGACTTGTATATCCTTGTGGTTCGGTTTTTGACTTAGCAATATGTGTGATGCAAGTATGCCCACTTTTATACCTACCTAAAACTCCATTCATAAGCCTTAGAGGTAGGATATGAAAGGCAAACATTGCAATGCCTTCGGTGAGGTAATCATACACACTGAGGGATTGAGAGAATCATTTGAAAAACTTAAATTTCTTTTACAAAACTTTCAAAACCTCTGAAAAGATGGTTGATCTTGGGATGAATGATAAGCAATGTCTGTGAACCTGTTTTGTCTCGCAATCACCCAAGACTTGAGATAGCTAAAAAACCCATTTGTTTCAAGATAATAGCAGGGTGGATAACATGCTTATTTATTCGAATTGCAGTAGAAAACTTTGTTATGAACTTGGTACATTTGAAATATAATCGGCATTGTAGCATCTCCTGATCAACAACCATACTTAGCTATTTACTCGGGATGAGTAAAGGTTAAGCTTGGGGGTCTTGTTGGCGGTCCTTATAGATCATTTTTAACCATAAACTTATGCCTAAAAGGAGAGAAACAATCACGCTTTAACACATAGACTTATGCTATTAACGGAATTTCACTTGTACCCCTAGTATTCATGGTTTTGCAGGTTTATTAAAGGAAACAAGTGGAAGTATACAACACAAATGAGAAAGCGCGAAAGCAGACTTTGAATTCAGGAATGCGCAAACAAAGAATAACGGAATAGACCCAACGTGAGCTAAAGAAGCAATGTCCCAAATAAAGTTCGAGTCCATTTTAGGACTGCAGTAGTAGGCCCGAGTAATTTGGCCATAACTCACTCATCCGAACTCCGTTTTGGGCCATCCACTAGGCGTTGGAAAGCTAATGACAAGGCCTATCTGCTCACAAAATATGGGCTTGAAAAGGCCCAGCTAGGGGACCGGTCGGCCCTGGGACCGGCAGCCCCCTGGTGGGGCCTCTTGGGCCCAGCTTTCTCAGGCGATTCGTAAGGTGGTTCTTCAACGACGGTCCCACTTACGATTGATACAGATGGAAAGTGGAAACCGCCTTTTGGAGGTCGGTTTGGGTCCTTCCATGTGAGGATGGCCCTTTTGCATAGAGCCCCCTCCTCTCAATTTATAAAAGGAGGCCTCCTCTCTTCACAAATCATTCATTCAGCATTCATTCACCAACACAAGAGGTCACAATGTGGAGAGAAAGAGCAAGCTCCATTCCATTATCTTCTAGCTAATTTAGTATAGGGAGTAAGAGAGGGAAAGAGCTGGAGAAAGATCAGAGTCGAAACAGTTCTACCTTTGGGTGGACGAAGTACTGGGCTAGTCGGCTCTCGCTCCAACTTGTACCTCTATGATCGTCTTGCTACTTGAAGTAAGAAGTTCGTGTTCAACTTTAGTTTGATTCATTAAGCATGTCTCTTTCATAAAGCTACTTGTTTGTGGGAACATCATTCTTTCTTTGGATGGGTGCTCTAGTAGAGGACTTCTGATAGAGACGGATGTTCCTGTACAACGCTAGAGTAGTAGTCACTTGCGTAGACATGGTGTCTAGGCTAGAGGCTAACTTCGTTTGCTGTGCGCGCCCATGAGCAGAGGGGTAGGTGGTGACAGCCCTGTCCACTCGTACCTGCATTCCCCCATGTTCGGACGTGGAGTAGAGCTTATACTAATATCGCTTGGCAGACCAAGTGCGTCAGTGCTTGAAGCAAGCAAGTCTCTTTACCCAAGCTACTTTTCATCTTATCATTCTGGGAGAGCTAGTTTAGAGACTCCTTATAACTCCGTTCGTTGTGGAATACGATACCCTGAATACTTTCGGGTGAAGGCTACAATGGTACTTTCGTGCGCTTGCGAATTTATCTGCTGACGCTAAGAAGCGCTAACAACCCTCAGGTTAATGGTTCAACACAATATACCTAGGGGCAAAATTAAGAATGTGTGTAGCCCCTGATTCTCTTACCTCTCCCAATTTTAGTTTCTCATTTTAGTCTAGGGTTTCTTTACCTCTGGTGCTCTTGAGAGAGGTCCCCAACTAGAACAAACTCTTAGTTGTGTACCGTGTGATTCTAAGTGGGAATGGAGACCGAAACCGCTTCTTGTCCTCCGAGATTCAGATCTTTGTCTCATGATCTTTTGATTTGATTTGGTGTTTTTCTTCTCCCGGTCCTTCCCCTTCTCATGATTATTTGATTTCTTTGAATCCGACCTTTTGGGTCATTTTTGGTTGGTCAAAACATTCAAGGACATTTGAGATTCGTTCCATCAACTAGTTTGGGCAGATTCAACGTGAGCGTGAAAATCCATCTATTTGAAGATTTTTGAGAAAACCCCCCTTTCAAGATACCTTTGGGGATAGTTCGAGATTTGGTTTGAATTGGGGTTTGATGTATTGAAGATACCTTCTCAACACTCATAGTGACCTCCTTGCAAAATCTCAACTTGATCCGACTTGATTCGGTCGAGATCTTGTCTTGAAAGTGACTTTTCCCAAGAACATCACCTGTTTTGAACTAAAATTATGTGATCTTCCCATTGGTGTCCAAATGCTATAGTCAAAATTTCATAACATTTGGTAAGGGTTTGGATTTTTCTCCCGATGTAATTTTTTGTTGTCCAGCATACCAGGCACATTGAACATGTCTAGTTTGAGAGCTGCTAAAGTGTTGAATTTTCCACAATTTGCCCATTTGAACCCCGATTTCAGTTCAGTCTTTTAGGTTGGCTTTCTACAGTTCCAAGAAACTTATCTAGATACTATCGTCACAATTTGCATAATTTTTTTTTGAATAAGATGAGTGGTCAAACTTAAGGTTAAAAAAGTCAAACGAATTACGTTTTGGAACGGAAGAAGTATTTCGGAACAGGCGTGTCGGTGTATTCTTTGCATTGGATTTGCCAGCCCTTTCTTCAATTCTGTGTCAATTATTGGCGGAGGATCCCTGTCACAGTGAGTGACTATATTCTGGATCAATAATCGTGTCGATATATATGCTGCAGATATAGTACGTGTAGTACTACATATCAGTGCGAGCGTACATTATTGATTGTTTTCTGTTGGTCTGCAGCCGTGTCCCTGCCTTTGTTTCCCTCCTTTCTCCTTTTCAGTGCACAATTAACGCTACGTGTGGACAAATATATGTATCGTGGTCACGGGGGCACCGAATTCGCTGAATGCTTGCAGGATGCATGCTGCCAATACGTACAGCACAAGAAAAAGCCACCACGCGCTAACTATTTGGTTTAAAACTACATTTTCTTTTTTTGACCGAATCTAATACCACAGCATCCAAACAAGGCCATTTTCTTTCCTGCATTAGCTGCTACTCTCAGGATATTTTTTGGTAAATATACAAATCCTTGTGTAATATGCGTACAACGATATTGTACTTTGGCAGCTTGTGCTTTTATCCTCGCTACTATCATCGATGTCTCCTGTCCTTCCGTAGGATTTGATTAATTGTGAGGTCGCTGTCCTTACAATAAAATAAGAACATCGGATCAGAGCGTATGTGGAAAGGTCCCAGATCTGTGCGGACGAGAATAAGCTATATGTCTAAAGCACAGATTTTAGTTCCAAAAGCACACCACCACCGCCTCCGTGGCTCTAGCTCGTCAGAGCTCCGGCTGAACCCTATCTCCACAGGACACCACATTCTCCCCCAACTGCTTTCAACTCCATCGCCATCGAGCCTTCCCGCCCTAGACCTAGTCTGGCCACCATCCCTCGCCGCCAGGGCTTGCTAAGCGTCCCACTTGGATTCCTACCGCCTGTCTTTCCTTCCAACCCCGGCTGGCCAGCAATCCATAGTCACCAGAGTTGGAGAAGAAGGGAAGGATCTCACCAGACCTAGCGGCTTGCTAAGCGTCCCACTTGGATTCCTACCGCCCGTCTTTCCTTCCAACCTCGGCTGGCCAGCAATCCATAGTCACCGGAGTTGGAGAAGAAGGGAAGGATCTCACCAGAACCCTAGGTCACTGGACGTGGAGGAGGAGAATTCAGAGAGAGGAGAAGGAAGGAAGAGGAGACCCAGCTAGTGACAAATCCATGGACATTGCCGTCGGATCCATGGCCACCGGTGCCAGCTCCAGCGACGGTGATGCTAGATCCGCCATGGTTGGGCGTGGCCTCCTGCACGCAGGTTCTGGTGGCCTGGGCATGGCCTCCAGCGGCCTGGCTGTGTTGGCCTCGAGCGCCGTGGTCGTGGAGGCCCTCGGCTGCACAAACTCTGGCATCTCCAGTGAAGAGGAGGAGGCGGCGTCGAAGGATCTAGTTGGTGGAGGAAGAAGATGTAAGGATGAGGAGAGGAAGGAGAATGCACGGGGGAGGAGATAAGGTCCACGGGTGGTAGAGGCGAGAAGTGTGCGGGCCGAATTATATCGACCTGTGCAAGCACGTATTAACATTTAGCATAGTAAAAGTAATAATAGCTTTTGTATATTACTCCCCTCAATTATATGTCACCCTTTTTGGTACATCAAATTTTCTTTATATCTAGATATAACCTGTGTACACATACCAAGAAAATTCCAAGTACCAAAAAAGTCAAAGTGACTTATAATTCGAAGAGGGAGTAAAACATTTGGTTTTTCCTGCCACGAAAATAAGTTTTACAAATGGTTTTAATTCTTTGTTTGATTGTCATTCTCCTCTCTCCACATATCCCTATTACATCCATAAGGACAAGTTCCGTATAGCTATTCTCGATGAGGTTCCTCCTTGGCCTAAGCTCTTGCTATCATTCTCTCAACATCCTTTTTTCCATATTCTATCCAATGGTTATAATATTTTGCCGATGCCAAATCAAACTAGTTTTCAATTTCATCTTTGTAAGCTCAATTTTAGGTGGAAAACTTTCAGCCTGCACAAGTTAAGATTTGAAATTTTGGCTACCTAAACTTTAGTTTTGGTGGATCAAACGTTGCCTTTGATAAAAGCAGGCCCCTCACGGGGTATGTGTTATTTGACAGTGATTGTCGGTTATTATAAAGCAAGTTTGTAGACTCTACTATTACTGTCTACTACTCCATCCATTCCAAATTATAGTTTACTTTGATTTTTTAGTGCATATATTTTACTATATATCTAGACATATTATTTATCTAGGTATATAGTAAAATAAATACACCAAAAAAATCAAAGTAAACTAAAATTTGTAACGGAGGCAGTACGTAGCTAGAGGCGGCCTCTCGTTGGCGTGCAAGAACAACCATCAATAGAAATCAGCTTTTTTATAACTGCCAAATAGTTTCTATACTGGAACTGCACTCGTATATAATGCGTTCATTTGAAGCGTCGATAATGACTGTTTTTTAGTGCTTGCCCAGTCATCCTCCTCTTTCACCTGCTTCCCACTGCAAAGCTAGCTCAAAGCTCTTAGCATTCAGTCCTCCAGTACTAGCTAGTACTACTAGCAACAAAGAGACACTCGTTCCGAGCAATGCCCGCTGCCGTGGCTTTTAATTCCCCGCAGTCGCTGTTTGATGTTGTTTGGAGCTAGTGGCTCGTCAGTTAGCCGATTATGCTGCCACGGGACGTGACACGTGAGTAGTAACCATATTTTTCCTTGATGATTGGGGTTAGTCTTATTGGATCTCCGACCCGTCATGGCTTGATGCTATCTCCGATCGATATTTTATCATCGAGTAGATCATGAACCAAGAGGATTATTTTTTTTTTCTCGAATACACAAAAGATCTACACATTATTTTCTCTAAGAAGGAAGCAAATATAATACAAGGATTTTCCGGCATAGCCGGCTGCAACATTGGGGATACCAGGAGGATGCTATTGATCGATGGACCACCACTTACTGCACTGCACTAGTTGTCTAGTTGTCAACCCAATACCAGTATCCAGTGCTTCAATGTTTCAGCGTGCACTGCTGTAGTAGGCTTGTCGCCAAGACTTTTCCATGGCTTCCACCGAGGCACGTACGAGACCTCTTTTTTTTTTTTTTTTGGTGACATACCAAGACCTCTGCTCTGTGCGCAAAAAGACGACCCAATGCATCTTTCACGGAATTAAATTAACAGCATACGTGACGTCGCAGCGGCTGGTGTCATTGTGTTCTGTATATCACTCGGATATAAGAAATAAATGGCAGCTAGGAGAAGTCGAAGACAACGACACCAGCTTAAACTACCCTTGCAATATGTTAGGTAAAAGGTTTTTTTCTCTCAAAAATGTATGTGATCTGCGTTTCATTTTCACTAAGCAGGAAGGATTATGATAAAAGGTTTGCCGGCTTTTGCAGTTTTGCTAGTACGTAAAAGGTCTGTTTGTGTTAAAATTTTAGGCAAGTTGTGGCATATTAAAATCCAGAAATTCCAGCCACAGGGCCCAACAAAGCACAGCCGCTGTTGAAATATGATCCGAATTCTATAACGTGAGTCTTGTGGGGACGCCTGGAAGGCCCACGGTTTGGTCATGTTTATTAGCGGATTTGTTTCCGTATTTAACTGCAGTCAGTCCGTCCTATAAATACATCTTGTAAGCCGCATGGGAAGAGGTGATGACTCATTGTATTCCCTGCGTTCTATAAACTCTCTCCATATAGTGAAGATCACCGGTTGGTGCCCGTGGTTTTTTTCCGCAAGGGTTTTTCACGTAAAATCTGTGTCTCGTGTTCGATCTTATTGTATTGCAAGCAGGATACTCATTTTATCCAGGATTGTTTCAAATTAAAAAATAAAGAGAAGAGAACTGGCACATATAGAGAGAAAGGTAAAACCAATGATAAAGGTAATACTTCTGTTGCTGCTTCTAAGGCAGATTATTCCAATGGTGATTCTCTTGTTGCTTTTGCTGGATGTGCTAATAATAGTGATGATGAATGAATTCTTGATTCCGCTACTTCATTTCATATATGCACTAATAGAGATTGGTTTGTCACCTATGATTCCCTCCATGGAGGTTCTGTTAGATTGGGTGATAATAGTCCACGTGATATTGTGGGCATTGGTTCCATTCAGATTAAGATGCATGATGGCATTGTCAGAAAATTAGCTGACGTGAGGCATATTCCTAGCATGAGCAAGAATCTGATTTCTCTCAGTACTCTTGATGCTAAAGGGTACAAGTACTCCGATAGAGATGGAGTTTTAAAGGTGTCTAAAGGTTCTCTTATTGTGATGAAAGGTGAATTGAAATCTTCAAATTTGTATCGTCTTCGTGGTACTACAATTACAGGTGATGCTGCTGTAATTTCTAATTCACCATCTAATTCTGATGCTACTGAGCTTTGGCATAAGCGTCTTGGATATATGAGTGAGCAAGGCTTGCATGAATTGTGCAAGAGAGGATTTCTTGATGAACATAGCATCAGTAAGTTGAAATTTTGTGAACATTGTGTGTTTGGCAAACACAAGAGGGTGTCTTTTAATATCTCTACTTATAAAAGTAAAGGTATTCTTGATTATGTGCATTCTGATTTATGGGGACCATCTCACAAGCCTTCTTTTGGTGGTTCTTGTTATATGTTGACAATCATTGATGATTATTCTTGTAAGGTATGGGCTTATTTCTTAAAGCATAAATCAGAAGCATTTTTAGCATTTAAAGAGTGAAAGATTATGATTGAAAATCAAACTGAGAAGAAGGTTAAAAAGCTTCGCACTGATAATGGGATGAAATTCTGTTCTAATGAGTTTAATGCATATTGCAAGTCTCAAGGCTTTGTTAGGCACTATACTATTCCTTATATGCCTCAACAGAATGGTGTAGCTAAGCATATGAACAGGACTATCATCTCCAGGGCCCGTTGCATGTTGTCTAATGCTGGCTTGAATAGCCGTTTTTGGGCTGAAGCTGCTTCCACTGCTTGCTATCTTATTAACCGTTCACCCTCTATTCCTCTTGATAAGAAAACTCCAATTGAGGTAAGGTCTAGATCTCCAGCTAATTATTCACAATTGAGAGTTTTTTGTTGTACTGCTTATGCTCACGTTGATAATGGTAAATTGGAGCCTAGAGCTATTAAATGCATTTTTATTGGTTATCAACATGGTGTTAAAGGTTATAAATTATGGAATCCCCAAACTCAGAAGGTTATGCTTAGCAGAAATGTTATCTTTAATGAGGCTGTTATGTTTGTTGATAATCCTTCTATTGATGCTCCTATTGAGGGAGAGAAAATAAGTGTAGGTGGAGCACTTAATTGATTCACCAGATGTTGATGATGTTGCTGTGCAAGATGCACTTATTGCTGAAATTTCTCCAATTGTTGATGATTCTTCTACTGTTGAGCATTCTTCTCCAGTTGTCCAGTCTCTACAATGTTCTATTGCTGCTGATAGGCCTAAAAGGCAGCCAAAGCCTGTTAAAAGGTATATTGAAGAATGCAATGTTGCTTATGCTATGAGTGTTGTAGAAGAAATTAAAGGTAATGCAGAACCTTCTAATTATTCTGAGGCTATTACTTCTGTTGATTGCAACAATTGGATCACCGCTATGCAAGATAAGATGGAGTCACTTGAAAAGAATGGTACTTGGGATTTAGTGAAATTACCCTAGAATAAAAAGCATGTCCGTTGCAAATGGATTTATAAAAGAAAGGAGGGTCTTTCTCCTAGTGAGCCAGCAAGATATAAAGCGAGGTTGGTTGCTAAAGGCTATAGTCAAATTCCAGGTATTGATTATAATGATGTTTTTTCCCTAGTTGTTAAGCATAGTTCTATTCGCACTTTGCTTAGTATTGTTGCCATGCATGATTATGAACTTGAGCAACTTGATGTTAAAACTGCATTCTTACATGGGGAGTTGGAAGAAGACATTTATATGAACCAACCTGAAGGTTTTGTTATTCCTGAAAAAGAAAACCTTATTTGTAGACTAAAGAAGTCTCTTTATGGTTTAAAGCAATCTCCTAGGCAATGGTATAAAAGGTTTGACTCATTTATGCTCTCTCGTGGCTGTAAGCGGTCTGATTATGATAGCTGTGTTTATTTGAAGATTCTTAATGGTTCAGCTATTTATTTGCTTCTTTATGTTGATGATATGTTGATTGCTGCTAAAGATAAATCAGAAATAGCTAAACTGAAGGCACAATTGAGTAAAGAATTTGAGATGAAGGACTTGGGTGCAGCTAAGAAAATTCTTGGTATGAAAATTACTAGAGATAGAAAATCTAGAAAAATGTACCTCAGTCAGCGAGGTTATATTGAAAAGGTTCTTCATCGTTTCAACATGTATAATGCAAAACCAGTGAGTACTCCATTAGCTGCACATTTCAGATTATCATCAGATTTATGTCCAGAGTCAGATAGTGATATTAAGTACATGTCTAGAGTTCTATATTCCAGTGCAGTTGGTTCTCTTATGTATGCCATGGTTTGTTCTCGTTCTGATTTATCTCATGCATTGAGTGTTGTCAGTAGATTCATGGCTAATCCTGGAAAGGAGCATTGGACAACTGTTCAATGGATTTTTAGATATTTACGAGGTACTTCTAATGCCTGTTTGCAGTTTGGGAAATCTAGAGATGGACTTGTTGGTTATGTTGATTCTGATTTTGCTGGTGATTTGGATAAGAGGAGATCTCTCACGGATTATGTTTTCATCATTGGTGGTTGTGCTATTAGCTGGAAAGCATGTTTGCAGTCCACTGTCGCTCTGTCTACTACAGAAGCTGAATATATGGCTATTTCTGAATCTTGTAAAGAAGCTATTTGGTTGAGAGGTTTATACTCTGAACTTTGCGGGGTTACTACTTGCACTACTATACATTATGATAGCCAGAGTGCTATTTGTCTGACTAAGGATCAGATGTTTCATGAAAGGACCAAGCATATTGATGTGAGGTATCACTTCATTCAAGGTGTTATTGCTGAAGGTGATGTTAAAGTGTGCAAGATAAGTACTCATGATAATTTTGCTGATATGTTGACAAAGCCAGTTTCTGGAGCTAAGTTTGGGCTATGCTCAAGCTTAGTTGGCATTACAAATTAAGTCCTAGTGACTTTTGGCGCCGGTGATTATTTATTATTGAAGTGAGTTGATTGATGATACTTCATTTGCTACAAGATGGAATTCGTCTCAAGGTGGAGTTTGTTGAAATATGATCCGAATTCTATAACGTGAGTCTTGTGGGGATGCCTGGAGGGTCCACGGTTCGGTCATGTTATTAGCGGATTTGTTTCTGTATTTGACTACAGTCAGTCCGTCCTATAAATACATCTTATAAGCCGCACGGGAAGAGGTGACAACTCATTGTATTCCCTGCGTTCTGTAAACTCTCTCCATATAGTGAAGATCGCCAGTTGGCGTCCGTCGTTTTTTTCCTCAAGGGTTTTCCACGTAAAATCTGTGTCTCATGTTCGATCTTGATTGCATTATTTGCTAACAGCCGCTACTGACAAAATTTGGTTTAAAAGCTTGAAACTAAAGCATTTAGCCAAAAACCGAACAAATTAGGAAAGCTAGTGTTTGGTTGAATTCCAAACAAACCTCGCTAAGCGGCCGTCAAAGAAAAGGTACGGTGTTGGATGGTCTCTAAAGTGCTACAAAAACAACACTTAGACACTTCCTTGCCAAATTCCTTTTTACTAAGTTGTCTTTAGTAAGAGTAACTACTTTTTGCAAGTGCAAAATGAAAACCTTAATTTTTAATGGGACCCTTAACTTCCATAGACGGCCTTTTTTTTAAGAAGTCTGCTGAATCATGGACTTATATATAAACCAGACTGTGAACTTGTCATTCTTATTAAGGTTGCACTGAGACACGTCATTCCCATTTGTGAGGTTGACCATGACAATTTTAGACAACAGCTCACACCAAGTTTCTCCCATAGCGTTTTATGGTTGTTGTGCCCAAGCCAGCTGCAATATGCTTATAACTCTCTGTTCTCATCTCTCTCATTTTTTTGTCTTCTCCACCTCACCATTTAGCCAGTTTACAGTCTATTATTATACTTACTCATATGTATATACGTGCATGCACTAATGAAAATATGAAATACAATTAACGGAGATAACACTACGAAATTGCTGTTTCGAGCCTATGTATATGTAATAAGGTGCCCAGTTTCTTTTTACCTCAGGGGAGCTTGCTATTCCAATTTATGCTCCTTAGCTGTTGAAAGCACACGATATGCCTATACATCACCCACCTCGTCAGTTACTAACAATAATATGCTTCTCTCCAATTCGTCGTCCTAGATCCTGCTTCGTGTTTCTCTCGCATTCATCCTGCAAGCTCCTCCCATTTCTGGACATAGGCCTCACAAAAAATGGCTATAAAAAAGAAATAAAAATTATATTTTGCCGAAAGCTAGGCAGGACACTCGGCAAAGGATTTAAAAAAAAAATGGTTCATAAGCTGCATTGGGCCAGCCCACCACACCCAAACCCTATCTCCCCACGCGCACCCACCCGCGACCCCCCCCCCCACGCCCCCCCCCAACAACCAAAACAAATATATATGGTGGGCCGTTTGTATTTTTCGTAGCGGGCAAACGCATCCGCCACCGATGTAAGGTCACGGAAAATCGTGGCCTCACCGTGGCGGACGCCTTTGCTCGCTGCGATTAATCGCTTTACCGCAACGGGTAGGATAGAACGCCCGCTGCGGTAAATTATTTCAAAAAAAAACAAAAAAGGAAAAACCTAGATAGGTCCGCCGAGCCCATCTAAGGGCCCGATGAGCCCATCCAGGGATGCAGCGCCGCCGCTGCCAGATCTGCTCGAGCCATCGCTGGATTCGCCCGTCGAGCCCCGGCCCGCCGCTCGAGCCAGTTCTGCAGCCAGGGACGAGGTCCTCGTTGGATCCCTAGCCGGATCTGCCACCAGCGCGGGTCCTCCACGAGGTCCTCCTCACCAGATCTGCCACCAGCGCCGGTCCTCCACGCCGGATCCGGCCCCATCGCCAGAGCAAGACTGTAACAAGGACAAAAGGAGTGAGGGAGACGCAGAGGAAGATGGAGATGGAGAGAGGAAGAGGGAGATGGAGAACTGCCTACCTCTGCCATCGGATCAGAGCCACCGTGCACCGAGGATGGAGGAGAGAGGTGCCGCCACCGAGCCGCCGCGCCGCACACCAAGGGAGGGGTGGCCCTTGGACTCAGAGCGGTGGCAGGCGGGGAAGCCGGATCGAGGGAGGGACGGCGTCGCGCTCCGCCGCCTCCCCTGCCCGCGCCGCGCAGCATCGAAGCCGCGGGTCGCCTCCTCGTGCGCCGCGCCACGCCGGACCCGCCTCTTGTCGGCGTGCCACTGAGGTGGGGGGCTACCTCGCGCAGAGAGCCGCCGCCACTAGTAAAAAAATTACATCAGTAACGTCACCGTTTTTTAACAGAGGCGGTTGATATAGCACACCGCCTCTGATGGGGAGAAGGAGCCCTATAGCTTCGTGACCGCCTCTGAAGATTAATTTTTGGGGGCGGCTCCTTTAAGAAAACCGTCACTAGAGATATATAATTTTTAGAAGCGGTTTTGTTAAGAGAATAGCTTCTAAAAATCACATTTCCAGATGCGGTGTTTCTACGTCCGTTTCTGAAGATATGATTTCACGTGCCAAAAAATTTACGCAACTAGCCAGTTTGAAATCTGAAGCATTGGCTTTAATATATGTGGGACGCATGCTCATCAATATTTTCCAGCGGCCAGCGGTCTGGCAGAGCATCCTTATCTACCGCACCATCCTTCACAGCACGGCAGCCATTCTTATCTCTCCAGTTCTCTCTCCGATTTCTTCTCCCTCATTTTCCCAAATTCACCCCTTAAATTCTACTATACAGAATTCCTATTCCTCGTCACATTAAAATGCCGGTAAATATATAGAGTACTAAATATA
This sequence comes from Bothriochloa decipiens, assembly GCA_023333625.1. Classification (NCBI taxonomy): domain Eukaryota; kingdom Viridiplantae; phylum Streptophyta; class Magnoliopsida; order Poales; family Poaceae; genus Bothriochloa; species Bothriochloa decipiens. Next base: position 52,900 of record JALGXP010000039.1, on the reverse strand, counting down.
GATAAAATTAAAAATTTATTGCATAGTTTTATTATACTTTACGAGACGAATATTTTAAGTCTAATTAATGAATGTTTAGACAATTATTAATAAATAAAAATAAAACTACTACAGTATACGGCACTGTTTATTTTACCGATTCGACCGCCCGAATCGGGCAATTAATCAAGGCCCTGTCTTCTTCCTGTTCCTTCTACTCGCTCGTCATCAGCAACCAAAGCAAAGGCAAAATCACCTGTCGTCATGGGCTCCTGCTACGAGGTGGAGGTGATGGAGCGGTCGGCAAGCAGCCTGAAGGACGTCACCTAGTGCAACGGCGACCTGATGTTGTACGCGGTGCTGTGGCCTGTGGGTGGAGACGGGCCCAGGTGCTCCACCCGCGTGGACCTGGACAGCGGCGAGGACCGCCGACGGAGTGCCGCACGTCGCTGTCGGGGCTAGCGCCGTGCACCGACTTCCTCACCAACACCACCAGAGCCGTTCCGGCTCCACCCGCGGCCGCGCGCTGCTACGGCCTCAAGTCGCTGGTGAAGGATGCGCCCATCTGCCTCTGCCGCGCCATGAACGGCGACCTCGGCAAGCTGATGCCGGCGTCCGTGCTACGCCTGCGGCGAGGAGCCCCTGTGCGACGAGAAGGTCGTGGTCCCGGTGCCCGCCGCCTCCGCCACGCGCCTCGGCGATGATGTCCTCCACGTCGTCGTCGTCCGCGCTTGTCGTTCCCATGGCCGCGTGCCATGCCTCGTTGGCCTGCCATGGGCCATGGCCACGTGAGCTCCAGTGGCTGGAGTTGGGGCCGCGCCCGCCAGCGCTGCTCCGGCGAGGTGTTTTCATCTACGGCAACAGAATGGTCGTACGGTTATGCAGAACGGAACGGGCGTGTAGCTGCACAGCGACGATTCTAGATTTTTTTTAATAGCGAAAAATCATTTTTACAGCCGGTTGCTTAACGTGGTCCGACTCTATTTGTTCTTCTTCGGTATCGGTTGGCACAACTTCACCGTGTCTCAACATCGGGCTACTTAAAAGGGCCGCTGCTGAAAATTCTTTTTTAAGTCGGTTGTTTATCCGTTGCTAGAAATAGACTATTTTTACTGTCGGTGGCATAGTGTCAGTCTGAACCACCGTTTCTGCAAATTGAATTTAACTATCGCTATAGTACTTTTTTGTACTAGCACGCTCGCGCCGAGCGACGAGCGCCGAGGCGGCCAGGGGAGGGACGGAGGGAGTGGAGCTCCGGGGAGAGAGAGGAGTATGAGGAGGTTAAGGGAATGCCGAAGGACATGAGAGGACGGGAGTGGAGAGGAGGGGAAGGGACGGGGGCGGATGAAGGAAGGGACCAGGGGCGGACAGGAGTGGGAGTGGATGGGGACAGCTGGTGTGAGAGGAGTGGGTGGAGTAAAACCCTAACTCGCTGTTTATATACTGGAGAGGGCTATCGGGCCGTGGCCATTTGGGCCGTGGCATTTTACCATGACGGGCGTTTTAGGAGGCCCGCTGCGGTAAAATAATTTACCATAGCGGGCAACTTAATATGTCCGCTACAGTAAATAACGATTTTCCGTGGCGGGCATCTTAAGATATCTGTTGCGGTAGATCGATTTACCGTGGCAGGCACTTTTGCCCACCACGGTAAATAAAAAGCGCCCGCTGCGGTCAATCGGGAGATTTATCGCAGCGGGCAAAAAAAGAGCCCGCTACGGAGTGAACAGTAGAGTCGTCACGAAAGTTCTTTTATGTAGTAGTGCCCCTTGTGCCGCCGCCGCGCCACCCCGCCATCGCCGCCGCGCACCCGCCTCCCCGCCCCCGCTGTTGCGCGCCCGCCACCCCACCACCAAGCCGCCGTGCGGCCAAGGCAGTCCGCACCGCCGTCTGCCGTGCGCCCTCCCCTCCCACGCCGCCGACCGCTGGTCCTGCGGGGCCCCCTGCCGGCCACGCGCGCCCCCGTCCACCGGCCCGCGCGCTACACCGCCCCTTGTCGCGCCGCCCGTGTCTTTGCCCGTGGCCGGCCAGAGGGAAAATTAGGAGGAGATAGCAGGAAAGAGGGGGAGGAAGGAGAAGGAGGAGGAAGAAGGAGAGGTTCCTCGGGCGTCGCCTCATGTTGTCCCTTATCCCGTCGTCTTGTCCGCGTGCCATCCCCGATGACGCACATGCCGTGACTAGGTATATGACTGTTGGCGGTCCTTAACTCACTTTTTATACCGCCAATAATAATATAAATCCATGGAACATCATAGAAAAATGTTATTTATCTAACAAGTTCCACAAGTTTTGGTGTTTTCCATTGTGTTGCAGGAATATCCAGGTTTTCACAATATAAAAGTATCTCAAATGATAAAATGGACTACACCATTGCGAAGAGCTCATCGCGCTGATCAAAATGCATATATTATTCGCCTCATTTCGAGCTCCCAATAAAAAGATATATAAATTCAAGTCCAATACAGGACTGCATGAGTAGGCTTGAGTAATTTGGCCATAAATCACTCACCCATAAAAACGAAGCTATCGACGAGGCCCACGTGCTCCCAAAAGGCGGTGGCTAGATGGGCCCACCAGGGCACCGGCCGCCCCCGGGTGTAGCCGCCCCCTGGTGGGGCCTTTCGGGCCCAGTTTTCTTCTGGCAGTCGCATGACGGTTCCCCAAGGACGGTCCCACCTACGAATGACGTAGATGGCAAGTGGAAGCCGCCCTTTGGAGGTCGGTTTGGGATCCTTCCATGTGAGGATAGTCCCTTTTACATAGAGCCCCCTCCTCTCAAGCTATAAAAGGAGGCTCTCTCCTCCTCATTCAATCATCAACACACCAAGGGAGAAGAGCACTACACACTTGAGCATCACTCCAAAGGGGCTATGCCCTAGTAGCTATCTAGAGTAGAAAGTGAGATGTGAGGGAAGAGAGTGGGGAAGTGCCGGGCTTGTCGGCGTCTCCCCGCGCTTGTACCTCTACGAACAAGTACTTGGCTCCTTCATGGGATCTTGTCTAAGTAAGTGTTCGTGTTTCTTATAGTCTATTAAGTCTTTTCTTTAGTTAAGCTTTACCTATACTTGTTTGCGGGTTCATCGTTCGCCCTTAGTAGCGGGTGCTCTAGTAGAACGACCCCGGGAATGAGTAAGCCTTGATATCACGCTAGAGTAGTAGTTGACAGCTTAGACGTGGTGTTTGGGCTCGAGGCTACCTTCGTTTGCCTCGTATCACGACGGGCAGAGGGGTTGACAGACAGGTGGTGATAGCCCTGTTCGTCCCTAGCACTCTCCCATGTCAGTGTGCGGCGTAGAGCTGTAGGCCGGCAACGCTTGGCAGACCAGGTGTTATCCAGTGCCCGAAGTAAGCAAGTAGAAGTTCTGCAACGCTATTCTTAAGACCAAAAAGATATAAGAATCCTTCTCTACCCCCTTTCTATCTCTACCCCTGTGTTGTTCCTTGGGCAAATTAGCTAGAAGAAATATCTCCGTTCCCTGTGAAAAATACGACACCCTGAATACTTCCGGGTGAAGACTACAACATCATTTCTGTGCGCTTGCGGACTTTTCTGCTAACGCTAAGAAACACCAACAAGCTTTTTGACGCCGTTGCCGGGGAACGGTTGCTATTTTCTTCGAACCTAGTTCGTCCTCGTATCTGTATTCTTACTTTTAAAACAAAAAAAGGTATTTTATATATTTTTTTAAAAAACTTTCCTTTTATCCGATCCTCGTCTACCATGAAGCCAGTTTCAACTCAAAATTCACTACTAACTTCTGACCTTTATGCCATGCTTTTTTGTCATAACGACAAGATTTGGTTGCAACAGAGGGTGTTGTCGCAACAATTTGCACCTCCTGTTACGATAGACGGGATTTTTTCCACGCAAATTATATCGTGGTCTTAAGAATACAGATCATTGCGAAAAGTCAGTGTTATCGCAACCAATTATAGATCGGTTGCGACAAGTGAGTATTGTTGCCACGATTTGATTTGCGTTGCGAGAAGTTATTTGGCGTTGCAATACTAAGATGATATTGCAACTCTTTAATAGATGGTTGCGATAGCCCGTCTATGTTGCAACATATATATTTTGTTGTATGCAATAGTTGCTTGCGTTGCAAAAGAGTTATACAAATAGCAACGAAAAACAAATCGTTGCAATTGCTAAGGTTCGGGTGAAGAAAATAAAATAAAAAATATGGCCACGTGCACCGTCTAGAAGCTTTGCCTGCCCATTGTTTTATTTATTAATTTTTCTCACTTTTTCCTTCATTCTTTTTCTTTATTCTTTTTTCCGTGCGTGTCAGTGATACCACAAAAAGATTGTTTATTTTCTACAATATATAGTGCGATCATAATAGTGCCATGTAACGGTGTATAATATGTTGTCGTACTCCATATTTTTAATGGGATCACAACGCTTATATGGAAAAATTTAAAAATAAAAATGATGTCAAGAAGCTTTGCATGTCCATTTTTATTTATTGTTTTTTCTCACGTTATTTACTATTCCATTCTCATAGGTTTTTCTCCTTATTCTTTGTTTACCTTTGCCAGTGATATTGTTAGACCACAAAAATAGTTCATTTTTTCTACAATAATATAGTGTAGTCATAAATAAGCCCTGTCCGAACCCCAATCCAATCCTTTTTATGTTAGTAGCGCAACTCTTTTTTTAAGGAGCATAGCCCGATTCAGCCCGTTTCAATATGTACCCTACTCCAATCCAGCCCGATCCGTGTGTGCGGTGCGATGCTAAGTCAGTGGACGAGCACCTGTGTGCGCTGCAGTGCGCTAGTGCCTTTAGTTCACAGATGAATATATAAATGTATAAATACACACACACGCTATATACTATAGATTAATTTTAAAAAATAACAACAACAAGATTGAAATAGCCAAAGAGGACGGATTATACAATTCTAAATTTAGGTGAACGAAGACTTTGACAAATTAAGAAACAAAAAATTACAACTCCAAACTAATTAGGAGACAAGACAACAATTTATACAACATATTTTATTTTGAGAATGGTGCTAATGAAAAAGGGACTCAACAAGCCAAGCATAACACCATCGAACTGAAGCTTCATTGAAAGTTCAGTGATGAGCTTTCTAAATTGTTCCTTTGCAGTGATACCTGTAAACACAAATAGAAAGGTTCACAAGCTGCACGCAGACAAATATATCTAGTACACAAGCTTTCAAATTAACAAATAGGCTGTCTACTAGTTTATACGACAGATCTCATCCAACATGCTGAAAATTAGATGTGGACTATAGGTGTAGCACAGATCTCATCACCATAGAAATTTCCATGTCGTGTAATTACTAATTAGAAATTAGATCCAAGAAAGAGGTCTGAATATTGAAAATTAAATGACATGGTCCTCTTGATAAACGGAGCACCACTAATTTGTGCTACTAACATAGATCCACAATAACAAAACAATTCAAATATCACCACTGGATGTCGCAGAAAAAAGAAAGAATATCATCACTGGAAGAATTTGCAGAACGTGGCACATAGCAGAAATACAAAGCACATCAGTATCGATCTGTTGAAGAACATCTACCAAATAGTACCAATCTGTTAGAGCTAAACTACATACTAGAAAGGGCAGATCAAATATCTCACCTTGGAGTTGGTTACGTTCCAAGATAATGGCAGCGAAGATCTCCAGCGCTGGTCACGGGCCACAGCCACACCTCAAACCGATCTGTCAAGAAGAGGACAGGAAGGGATCAAGAACAAGCAGCTGGATTCATTCCCATTCAAAAATGTGGGAGCAATCGTCCATACCTGGGTCCGTCATCCATACAAGAAACATTATGGTAATCCAGAGAACTGCCAAACCTGAAAATGTTTGAAAAACAAGTCAACATGATAGAGAGTTGAACTTTTGTTGGAAGCATGCCATGGTAAGTAATTTCAGGTAATACCATTCAAACCTCACAAAGAGTCCGGAGTACACAAACATGCCTGCATAGAAACATAAGCATCAATAACGATTCGATGTGACCCATCGACCATGTATTTCAGCTACAGGCTGCCATATTCATAATGCCAGATATTATCTCAGGACTCTTCAGATATTATCTCAGGACTTTTCATGTCGACCATATTTAAGTTGATTACTCAAGAATTTATACTACTACTTTAACCGGGTTATGCAGCCTCCAGACTTAAATAATGGTGCACAATGAGGATCTATCGAGGAATAGAAAATAAGTGGATTCCTCAGTTAAGTTAAATGCATTCCTCGTTCCTCCAGACTTAAATGAGTGGATTCCTCAGTTAAATGCATTCCTCGTTCCTCCAGACTTAAATGAGTGGATTCCTCAGTTAAGTTAAATGCATTCCTCGTTCCCTCCAGACTTAAATAAAAAACTACATGCCTACATTCTCTAGAATAGGATCTATCGAGGAACATGGCTGATTGGGTGCTGTGTTGCTACGATTACAACTTCAAGTTTGGGCTTCCAGATTTGAGATAGCTATTGAAAGAAGCAATGGACATTTCTGTATTTGATATACACAAAACATGACAACACAAACAAATTTCATAAAGGATAGGAGTGCACACATAAGAAACTGGATCTGGGCATCGAAATGCTAAAACATGTCAGTTCTGGGGCAAAAGAATGATAGTACCAAAGAAGTGACGTGATCTTAGTACCTTAAGAGCACCCGCAGTGTGAAGGAGCGGGGTCGCTCCTATCCTGGGTCCCACAATGACACGACTCGTCCTGTTGTTTTACACGGCAGTGTATCGAACCAGAGTCGGTCCTTAGCTGGGACCCACGCGGCTAAAAAAAAGACGATCGTTATCTTCCCGCAATCGAAGCTTTCCCCATTCTTCTTCCCATCTCCGAATCCGCCGGCCAATCTGTACCTTCCGCGCCGCCGCATGCCCTTCTCCATCCGCCGCTACCTTGTCGCCCCATGCAGTGCCTGCGCCTTCCGCTCGTCGTCGCCGCCACCTCGTCTTCGTCATGCGCTGCGCCGCCCGGTCGTGAAATCGCGCATGGCCAGATTCCCTCCCCGCTCCGACGAATCCGCCCAATCTCTACCTCGCGCAGGGGCCGCATGGACTTCCCCCGTCGCTGCCTCGTCTCCCCCCATGCAGTGCCCACGCCTTCCGCTCATCGTGCGCCGCCACCTCGTCTTCGTCATGCGCCGCCCCGGCCGATCCCAAATTCGTGCATGGCCGGATTCCCTCCCCACGCTTTGCGGTGGCCATGCAACAAGGAGGACTCAGCTCGTGATAAGGAGGACGCAGCGGAGTTGGCACCCTTGGTGTCGTGCATGGACGTCGCCTCAAACTTCACCTTCGAGATCTGCAGCATGGTTTGTCTCTCCATATCTAATAATAGATTTGGTGTTGTGTGATAGTAGCAATTGGTATTGCTGCATTATTATTTCTGTCTAATAATAGCATCTATCTGAAGTTACAAATACAACATTCCATTGATTTAGGTTTACAACAACAATGCTGAAAAAGCTAAAAATAGCAAGATACATGGAAAGGACATCTCCATATTACACATTCTAATGTTAAAAAAAATTACACGTTCTCTGGTTGCCTACCACCAAATTTTTGCCATATATGTTCCACTAGATCTGGCTGCAGACGTTTATGAGTCCCTTTGTCATGAATCATATCATTGATCTCTAGAATTCTGGTGAATCCATGAATTGGTCCATGGTTAAGTCCTTCAATTGGTCTGGTAGCTCGTCCCTCTTCATATGTAGTGTCTAGATGCAACTGGTACGAGTCCCTTTCATCCTCAACTATCATATTATGCAGAATAATACATGCCATCATAATATCTTCTAGCTCTTGCCTGTCCCATAGACGTGCTGGATGACGTATAATTGCCCATCGTTTCTGTAGAATCCCAAAAGCACACTCCACATCTTTTCTTGCTGCCTCTTGATGCTGAGCAAAGAGACTATCCTTTTCATTAAGAGGTAAAGTAATTGTTTTCACAAATGTTGCCCAATCTGGATAGATGCCATCACCTAGGTAGTAACCCATATTGTACTCTGAACCATTAATTGTAAATTTAACTTCTGGGGCTCTCCCTTGTAGCACTTGTGTGAACAATGGCGATTGGTTCAACACATTTAGGTCATTGTTGGAACCAGGTGTGCCAAAAAAGGCATGCCAAATCCAGCGGTCATAGGACGCAACAGCTTCAAGCATGATAGTGGGTACCTTGTAGTCACCTCGGGTAAACTGTCCCTTCCATGCAACTGGGCAATTTCCCCATCGCCAATGCATGCAATCTAGACTTCCCAACATCCCTGGAAACCCTCGTGCCTCTCCAACTTGGAGTAGCCATTGGATATCCTCATCATTAGGTCTTCTAAGATATTTCTCCCCATATATGTGTCTAATACCTTGAACAAACTTGATTAGACACTCTAAAGCTGTGGTTTCAGCAATTCCAAATGATTCATCCATAAGGTCTGCTGGTGATCCATATGCTAATATTCGGAGGGCAGCCGTGCATTTCTGCAGTGGTGATAGACCCACCTTACCGAATGCATCTCTTCTTAATTGAAAATATGGGGACCAGTTTTCTAATGCATCCTTAATTTGCAAAAAAATATGCTTTCTCATCCTAAACCTTCTACGGAATTGGGTCTCGGTGTACAAAGGATTCTCAGCAAAGTATTCAGCAACTAATTTTGCATGGCCAGCTTCATGATCTCTATTAATGTACCTTCATGAGTTGACGCTTCTGCCTGGCTGAGCTTGAAGTTTAGCTTCAATTCGAGCTTGCATTTTTGCTTCTACACGAGCCACCATTGGGTCATTGATTTCCTCCAATATGAGTTTTTGGAGGTCCTCACTTGTGATGGACTGATTTTCGGAGTCTTCAGCCATTGCTGGTAGAGGTCTGGTAGAGGTCTATTGTGGTGGATACTAGGAGGAGTAGAAGGATTTATAGATGACTTCTCCAGCAGTTGGCTTCTCCAACGGCTAGTTTTTGCAACAGCTAGATTCTCCAATAGCTAGTTGCTGCAACTTTCATGTCAGTTGTCTAGTAAATATTTTTCCAACAGCAAGTTCTGTGTTCCATGTCTTTTTTTCAGATCTTGAGAACCAACAAGGAAAGCAGGTGACACATTGCATAAACAGGTACAAACAGATATCAATATTATCAATAGTGAAAAAATAGTACATATGTGCCACGTACATTTAGTACAACACATATTCCACTCACTAATACATGATGGTAGTGCCTCGTACATTTACTACAATACATACAATACACACTAATACATAATGGTAGTGCCTCATACATTTACTACAACACATACAATACACACTAATATATAATGATCTGCTTAGTTGTCAGAAGATGGAAATAATTCCTTGGCTAGATTCTCCAAGAGTTGTTCATGCAGCTTCAGTATTGCTGGACTCATGTTCGAAGTATCCTTATCCAGCTGTTGCATGTAGTTTTTTATCTTGTCCATTCTAACCTGCTCCTTTGATGCTTCTGCTGTTTTCTCTAGTGCACTTGCTCGCTTCAACATAGCATCATGAAACAAAATCATATCTTCATCTGGCTGCGAGCCTAGGGGAGATTGTGCAATTGCCTTTCCCTTTCCCTTTCCTCTCATCCTAGCTTTTGCTTGCTTTTGCCCCGGTGGGCGCACTTCTTGGAATGTTTCCCCTTCTTCAGTGTCTTGGTTGGAAGATGAAGTGTATGCTCCAGATTCATCTACTTTTGTCCTTTTGTTCTTCTCTGAACAATCGATACCAGGTAGAGTTCTATACCATTTGGGCTGCTTCCTCAGAATCTTCCAGAGATATTCAAGTGTAAATGGCTTTTCTTTGTTTTCTCTTTTGTATGTAGCACGTGTTTTCTCCATCAGCATGTCATCAGATTCACCACTGCAATAGGACATTCGACCATAGACCCCATTGAACTTTGTACAAGCTGTATTAATTCTTCCCCAATGGCCTTTCAGCTGTCCCTTTGACCTTCTTCTTGCACCTTCAGGCTGGCCCGAATTGTATGCTTCTGCTATCTTGTTCCAGTAGGCCTCTCTACTCTGATCTGTGCCATGAATTGGATCAACCGAATGCTTAATCCAAAGACTTACAAGGCGTTTGTTCTCATTCTTGTTGTAATTAATTCTCGCAGTCCTCCTTCCTTCATCTGGGCTGCTGGCGCTTGACTCTTCCTTTTGTTCATCTTTTTGTGGCTCTCTTATTTGCGATTGCGGGGTTGCTGAATCTGAGCCATGTGAAGATGCACCAGCAGCAGAACCTACAAACATTGCACCTGGGAAGCCAAAGTTGGGTTGAAAACCTTGATAACTTGGTGCAAACTGGGCATACTGATCGAGGTTGCCTACACCACTGAAGGGATTCATGTTGTGCATGGCATGAGTGGATTGACTATGCTGGGGATAATGGGAATTGTTGAATGGTGCTGGTGGGGTAGAGAACTGATTTTGGTTGAAAGTGTTGGGTGCGAAATTTGGCATGTGCTGGAAACTTGTGTTATCTGCTCTTTTATTTCTAGGATCAGTGTCTAACAACCTACTAAAACTTCCCTCTGAGGGCTCCATATTGAGATGTTTTGATTTTGCTTCACTTTTTTGTGTAGGCTGTTGGGAACAAAGAGGCAGGGAAAGATGGCCACGAATAAAGATGGAGGCTGTTGGAAAGAACAAGAAGACAGAGGAGGCTTGTTGGGAGGAAGGAAGCAAGCCGGTGGACTCCTTTTGTAGAAGTGATGTACTGTAGCAAGCGACCAGCTTTTTTTTGAAAGGGCAACGGTCAAGTGATGCTGGTTTTCACTCGTCCGTTGAAATCTGAATGTTCATGATGTAGTATTTTTTTGAATCTACCTCATGGCAGTTGGAGCCGTTGGAAAGTGTACTATGTGTGTCAGTGATATATTTTTTTATTGGGCAAGAGGCGGGTTCTATGCATGGGAGCCGCTCCTCTATAGAACTGACCCTGCAGTGTATGGGACCAGGTCCTATGCATGCATTAAATGCATAGAACCGACTAAAACCCATACACTGCGGGTGCTCTAAATATGTTCCTACGATTGCAGTTCAAACTACTAAAATCAAATCTTAGAAGAGAGGAGGAAATAGAATATTACTTGGACTCTTATAGGTATAGAGGGAGGCTGCCAGATTGGGGAGATGGGGATTCGTCAGCGCCAGCGGAGGCAGTGATAATGAGAGGAGCCGCAGCCTAGTCGGAGAGGTCGACGGCGGCAAGGACCGACGTCGGGTATCCCCGGCGGTGGATCTCGAGGCAGCGGGAGCTGCATCTCCTATTCTCCTGGCGGCATCGGTTCAACGGAGGAAGTCAAAAGCTCAGTTGCTCCGTAGATCTGAAACTGCCTATGGCCTCGGAGATGAGCTGCACACCGCAGCCGGGACAGGCCCACGCTGACTCGAGAGCGGAGCTGCATTACTGCTCGCCAGGGACGGGCACCACGCCGTGGGCCTGCAACGCCGCCGGCCAAGGACGGCAGTTGCCCTCCACCACACCACCCATGGATAGAGGCCGCACGCTGGGCTGGGAGGGATGACCGGATGAGGGAAAGATCGAATTTTGGGGAAGTAGAAGAGAGCGTGCCAGGATTTTCCTTTTTACACAATTCGAGCGCTGGCGCAAAATATTTTGGATTTAGATTAGTTAGCGAGTATTTTTGTTTTTTACATGAGGAGGAGAAGCAGTGTTTTTTTTTAGAATAGAAGCAGGGTTTGTTAACTGTATTATATTAACTAAATATACGAAAATAAGAATAAAAACTATACAAACACTTTTTCATAAACATATATATATAATATATATTGAAATTTATAGATTTGAGATCGGTCAAGAAGATAGGTGATCAACAAAATAGATTAAGATGGTTCACTCCGACTTCATGAAATAGTATTCTTATAATACCTTCACAAGAATTTGATGGCATTCTTAGAATAGATATAAAATATAATTATTTTCATAAAATATAATATATATAATAATATTCTTATAGTATCTTCATAAAATATAATTATTTTTACAAAAAAAATCCAAGATTCAGAATTTGAACTAACATTTATGTTTGTAAAAAGGTTTGTTATGAAAAGTTTTCATAATTAATTTAATGGTATTTATTTGTATAATCAGTATTAGTGTTTTTTGTATAACTTTGGTCTAACATCAAATTGCCTGGCTTCTTAATTGCATTACTTAGAACATCTCTAAGAGACTTTTGATATCTTTCCTAGTTAAGCGCCCATGGTCCATGAAAGGAAGCTAGCGTACTCATCTTCATGGATGATCCCTTCAGTCGCCCCGCTCAATGCCTGATGGGTTCCTAACGGTGACGCTTCAAGTGCAGAGGCGATGAGCCAGCAATCGACGACCCATAACGACGGTGAACGACCGCCGGCTCGGCTACGACTACGAGTCTGACATATGAAGGAATTAACACACCTTTATAAAATCTGCCACACCTAGATAATATTTCTGCCTCCGCCACTGAAGTATGGGATACCCTATATCCAGTTGAGAGTAAATATCTTATCACCTATTGTCATATTGATGACTAGGTACCTAGGATTGCCATGCATTGTAAGTGATTCTGATGGCGAACTTCTACCCCATCTTATATAGTCTAGATCGAGTCCCAATCAATTACATTACATGGAAGGTTTCTAGTTTGTTACAAGCAAATCCGTTTACGTCCTCAACACAAGAACCTTAGCTTTTTTAAAATTATATAATACAAACGCAGACGCTAATATCACGCATGCACACTCACCACTGTGACACACGTACGCAAATCCTACCCCTATGAGCACCTCTGAAGGACCAAGACCCGACAGATCTGGAGATCCCCGAAGTCACCTATGACGCCTCATTGTTGACGGGAATGTCGTTACCACTTTGCAAACTCCGTAGAGTCATCCACTACACACTCAAGTGTTAAAATCTTGGAGGCACGTGTTCCCAAATCATCACCCATAGTGTTTCCACCCCATCGTTCCACATTCTAGCTCTCCTTCCCTTCCAAAATCCCCTCCTCTCCTTGTACATTGCCATTGGCATTTCAACATTTCAAATAGGATCATGTAAATAATTACTCCGTTCGATCGCAAAGAATACAGTTTTAGGATCCATAACAATCAAGTTTTCTCAAGTTTGACAAAATATTATTATCATTTAAGTCTGTAAATAAATATACTATTAAAATAAAATTTATAACTAATCTAATTATACTAATTTCGTATCATCATTGAATGTTTTTTATAGTTTTGGTCAAAGTACAAACTGTTTGTCTTCTAAAAAACGAGAATTACATTTTTTTATAAACCAAGTTATTCTTATAAAAATAGCAAAAACAAGAATTGAACATGCCAATTTGCGACCATTCGTTTCATTTTCTTTCTATATTGAAACTTTTGGCAATAATACGAGAAGTGCATTCAGATTATTTGAACAAGATAAAATTGTTTTTAGCTTACAACTTTTGCCGCCGGCAAAATCCGAATTCCATCCCAACTTTCCACTCCCGCCTTCGGTTGCCGCCGGCCCAGCCCGAAAACATATCCCCACGTCATTTACCCAGCCAATAACCTACCCCATGAGTCCATGACCTCATTTTCCTCCTCAAAATTCCCCACTGTGGCGGCTACTCTCTAGAATGCGGCAACCAGGCCGGCGGCTCGTCCGCACTCTCCTCCTTTCCTCAAACTTTCTCCGGGACGAGCGCCACCAGCGGCTCGCCCTCCGATGGTTCTGGCGCACCGACGCAGCCTCCGTCGGCGCGAGCTTGCAGGGCGCAGCCTCTCCCCAGCCCCGCCTCTCCGGTGGCTGGGTGGACCGGGGTTGCCCCTCCGGTGATGTGGGCGGGCTAGGGACGAGACCCTCCATGGCGGCACAGGCAATTGGGACAGGTCTGATTCGCAATCTGTGGCATCCGATTCGCAATTTGTTGCATCCGATTCGCGATCTGGGGCTTTCTATTCACTTCACGGTTAACTGGTGTCTGCTACTGTCTTTGGTTGGCTTGGTATTGGCATATGTTTCATAGGAAGATGACATTTGTTCGAGTGTTTCTTCCTGTTAATAGAAAAGAGAAAGAACGAGAGATAATGCATTGCTAGATCTGAGTTGAGCAGAATATTAGCACATTGATACTAGGTTGTGATTGCCTTTACTTTTAAGTTCTAACTATAACTAGCAGTAGTAACATTTGTATGTCATGTCTGGTTGCGTTGGCAACAAATTAAAAAGAGATCTAGTGATTGACATGTAGATCTTAGCAGAGCTGAAAATAGGACAATTGCATATATGTGCCTGACAGTTCTACATTACTAATCTATATAGAATACATGTAATTTTGTTATCGATTTTGAAAAGGGATCTATCTGAATTTCTAATTCGAGGACAATAAAAAATGTAGCAATCTTGTTTGCATCATATTTACATTTACATAAACAAAAAATGTGCTAGTTATGTTGCTGATTGAATTTCTTCCTTGCTTTCTCTGTACTGGTGTAGGTTAGGGGCCTCATTGCAGATCTACAGTTCTGGAAGACTAGAAATTCTACCTAGAGAAGAAGGTCTGCCTGCACCACGCCATTCCTCCTGGCCTGCAAGTTGCAGCAGCAGGAGCACCCAAGGTGAAGCCAGTTCCCTACCCTGATTAGTGCAACAAATAAAGTATGATTCCAATTTTTAGAGGTAGCTGAAGCAGTTAAAATTGTAGAGCAAACTTGTTTGGTTGCATCCCTTTCAGATTTTTCCATTCTATCTTCTGAATAAAGATCTCGTGGATCCCTGGATTATACACTTATTAATAATGTGCATATTAAAAAAGCTACACCGAGGAATTGATCACTATCAGGTCTTTAAGCTATATACGCTGTACACCATTGCTGCCTGGCTGGGTTCATGATTAGAAGCTGTAAGTTGTAACAGAAACTTGACCTTGTTGATTGATTAGCAGCAGAAAGAGTGTGGATTTACCAGGTGAATATAGCTGTAGTAATGGTTTAATGTCATGAACTTTCTGATGCTCTAATTCAGAGATACCGCTATTCAGTGTTTCAGAGTTATGAACCTCAGTTTTCAGTGCTATTTAGTGTTATTTGGTTAATTTGATACTTGCAAGAAGGATTGATTTGGTTAATTTTGTTTTTGATGTATGAAGGGTTGATTTGGTGTCCATAAGGTTGTGATACCAATAATAAAAAAGATGATTGGGCTTCAGAGGATGTATATATGCAACTGGCTGCTACTCCTATCCCTTCTATAACATTGATGTATGAGTTTTTCCCCTTCTGCTACTTCCATTATCATATTTGCATGTTACAGCACAGTTAGTCCTTCCATTATGATCCACACATCCTAGATACTTATATGTGGGGTTTATAGTTGGTCCCAAAGATGAGGAACTACAACCTGTTTGCATAAGGCATTTAGAGTAAATTGAAGAGATATTTTAAGTTTAACATTATGTCTTAATTCTTTACAGCCGCCAACCAAATTTACTATTGTTAACTAATAAATTGATTATTGGTTCAATCAATTAGGAAATTTAATCTACAAAAAACAAACTAGTGGGCTTCATTACCCAGGCTGCTTTCATAATTTAATCTGCCATGTATGGCTTCTCCATTTTCTGTAACATGTACAATTCTCAACTGATCTTGTTTTTGCAAATATCGTTAATTATTTGGAGTTATTCTTGATAATAAACAGAGTTGCCATAGCATTGCAATGCATTTTCCCTTTTGAGTCCCCGATGGAAATAGTCATTTACAGAAGAATTTTAAAATGAAGAAATTGTGTGAATCGTGATTGGTATACAGTTGTACCAGGGAAGTTTCCATAGAGAATTCGAATTTTGTTGTTTTTTTCTTTTCATTGGAGCAATTCGGTCTAAGTAACATGTATGGGTTATAGATTAAAATATTTTTCTATGCGAATGCATGTACATAACAAGTAAAATTGTCTTCTTGTATCTGAAACTTGCCAGTAAGATATTTATTGTGCTTGTGTTGATACGTGTGGGTATATTCTTAATGCTTGGCAGTTCAGATAACCACACCTAATCTTCTTTAGGTTTTGTGTTGAATTAGAAAATGAGATGCACATTTGATTTGATATTTACTTTAAATGGAAGGTTATTATGATTCATATTTGGTTGTGTATGTGCATGAAATTTCAGTTACCTACCGTGGGCGGATCGATGGATAATTTTCAATGCTTATTGTTAATTGCTTGACAAAGTGATTTATCTTAAGTTTGTAAAGAATTTGATTGCTAAATAGATGAAACATGTATTCATGTATTCAAACTCTTTACATTCTATGCATGAAGAAGTATATCTAAGTTTCTAATATCTTGATCTTATTCTTTTGGTCAGTAACTGGACAAGTCTTGAGTGGGAGGCTCATAATCAACCGAGGACACAGTTAAGTTGATGACATGTTTGCACTGCTAGGAAACCCTCAAGTGGTTCATATATGATAGGAAGTCTTGTATTACTGCAAGTTTTAAGTTGTCAAATAATGAGTGAATTGTACACTTGTTTATGATTTTTGATACTATTAATATATAATTAATATATGTCCCCGCAATTACTTTTGTTATGGTTTATTATTTTTGCAATGATGATTTATTCAGTCACAAATCCAATGTTACTAGCGTGGCAAAATATGATCTATGGCAACAGCCTCGCTTGTGGCAATATTATCTATTGCAACGAATAAAATTGTGGCAAATGATACTATTGCCACAACATAATTGTCGTGGCAATAACATGATCTCTTTCAATCAACAAGAATGTGTGGCAAATGCTATTATTGCCATGACATGATTGTTGTGGCAATAACCTATGATCTCTCGTGATGAATAAAATTGCGTGGCAAATGGTGTAATTGCCACGGCATGGTGGTCGTGGCAAAAAAACAGCTTAGGCAACAAAATTCTAGCGTGGCAATACAATCTATTGCAACGACGTCGTTCGTGGCAAATGCCTTTATTGCTACACTATCGATTGTTGCATGTACCACCTCTTGCTACGAAGACAGGAGTGGCAAGTGCTTATGTTGCCACGACAGTGAGCGTTGCGATAACGTTCTATTGCAATGCTTGGCAACAAACAACTATGGTTGCAAGAAACCCTAACAATTGCAACGCCAAACTAACAACGGTTGCAATATCTTATTGCAACGTGACTTTTTGTAACCATTGGCAACGAACATGATTTGGTTGCAATATCTACTTTTTGCAACCAAATAGGGCCTATCCCAACATTTTCTCGTCGTTGCTCAAGGGTTAGAAATTAGTAGTGATTCTTCTGCTTCAAAGGGGAGTTCTTGGAGCATCCATCTTTTTCAAAAACAAACTTTTCATCTAGCCATGAACTCCACCCGAGATTCAAAGCCATGGTTCGGGCAAATCTCTTCTTTGGTCGCGACAATGAAAATTCATTTGACCACTTGCGAGATTTCGAGGAATTGTGTTCATGCCTAAGCATTCCTGGCATGACACAAGAAACTCTTAAGTGAAAGTTGTTTTCGTCCTCTCTCTAGGGGAGGCGAAGCAATGGTTCACTAATGCCATAGAAAGTATGAATGGGGACTGGGAAGAACTTAAAGACAAGTTTTGTCTTACATTGTTTCCTATGTCCCTATAAACTCTCTACCAGGGGCAATCCTTGATTTTAAGCAAGACAAGGAGGAATCTATAGGTGTAGCCTGGGCCAGGTTTACAATGTTAATACATGCCGGCCCAGATCTGTCTTTACCCGATAACATGCAATTGCATCTCTTTTATTCGGGTCTACATGAAGATGATGCCCTATGCCTTGACAGGGCTGCCGGAGGGATGTTTTTACATAGAACCACGGCATAACAGAGGAAAATCCTTGATCACATCCTAGGGAAGCATGCTTTCCCCGTCGTAGAAACCAAAACCCTCCATGCCATAGTCATGTCCAGTGTGGGGGAGCCCCAATTAGTCGAATCCAACCATGTATCATGTTGGTATTTTTTAGCGTAAGAAGATAAATCCGCAAGCGCATGGAGTACCGTTGTAGCTTTCACCCAGAAGTATTCAGGGTATCGTACTTTCCATAGGGAACGGTGGTATTTCTACTAGCTAGTTCGCCCAAGGAATAACACAAGGGTAGAGATAGAAAGGGGGTAGAGATGGATTCCCGTAGCTTTAGGGTCCCAAGGATAGCATTGCAAGAGCGTCTTCCTGCTCACTTCGGGGCACTGGAGCGCACCTGGTCTGCCAGGCGATACAGGCTTGTAGCTCTACGCCGCACCCGAATGTGGGGGATTACAAATGATGGACGTGACTAGGTCACTCCCCGCCGCCTACCCCTCAACCGTGGGATGCGAGGCAAATGATGGCAGCCTCTAGCCTAGGCACCACGCCTATTCTAGCATCGATAAGGGTTATCCGTCTTTATCAGGGCCCTCTACTTGAACATCCTTGCAGACAATCGAACCCGCAAGCAGGAGAAGATCAAGATAAGATAAATAAAAGACATTTATGAGCATGTAGGAAACACAAATACTTACTTAGCCAAGATCCCGTGAAGGAGCCAAGTAGAGTACCTGCAGAGGTACAAGGTTGAGAAGGCGCCGACAAGCCCGGCAACAACCCGCTCACCCTCACATCTCGCTCTCTAGCTCTAGATAGCTACTAGGGCATAACCCTATGGAGTGGTGCTCTAGCTCTAAACTGGTGGTGGCTCTTCTCCCTTGAGTGTTGATTAAATGAGAGGGGGAATGGCCCTCCTTTTTATAGGTAGAGAGGAGGAGGGTGTTTGGAAATGGGCCATCCCCGCATGGAAAGGAGCAAACCGACTTCCATAGGGTGGTTTCGGACCTTCCATGTGGAGTGCACACCAGAACCGGCCATCCCACGTCGGTTTGGACCTCCAGGCTAAAGATGGGCCCGTTTGGCCCCGAAACTCGGGCGTGCGACCCTGGTCTGGACTAGAATCGGCCCAAACTTGGTGGACGTGCTCCACTTGTCGTCCTGAGTTGGCCCATGTGGTGCACTAGCTGAGTTGGGATGATTTCACGTGGGTTGTAGTTCAACCTCCTCTCTTCTAGGCTCTGGTGACCGGGCCTTCTGGGTTTGGGCCTTGGTTGCATGGTGGACCAGCCCTGGTTTGGCCCTTGCCCCTAATATGGTGAATGTTTGGGCCTTCTTTATCTTGTTTTAGTATGGGCTAAAATAGGATTAGTTATTTCCTTTATATTTCTCATCTTTCGGCCCACTTTGAGTGTATTTCTGTACAAGCCCTGCAAAACAAGTGAAACACCAAAACTGCGGAAAATTGTTAGCGATAAGCCCTATTCACTAAGTTTAGTGTGCCCTTTTATATTCTTATTGGATAAAAAGTGAGTTAAGGACCGCCAACAACTCCCCCACACTTAGCCCTTTGCTCGTCCTCGAGTAAAGTTTAGGACTAAGATGGGTCATATACTTGATATATAATGTGCATACAAGATATTCCAAGCTTCATCTACACTTGTGAACTTCAAATTATCTACCACATTGTCTTGGGTAATTGAATAATGGAACAACATGGATTCAAATCCCCTTGCATCAGTCAGCTCAGAAACTTGGGTTTTTTTATAAGATTTTTGAAATAAAAGATAGCCTTGCTCCTCGAATGATACTCTCAAGTCACTCATATATATGTGTCTAGTTCCTCACCAAGGCATTTGGAAGGTGCCTTCTATTCATAACCTATCTCTAAAGCTTTTGAGTGGAGTTTTGGGTAGGTATGAAAGTGGGCATACTTGCATCATATATATTGTCAAGTCAAAAATCAAACCACAAGGAGATACAAGTCATACACTAGATTGAGATGTGCAAGTGTGTGGAATTGGGGATGGTTCCTAACTCTAAATATTTTTGGTACTCCAAGTATCATGACTCTCTTTATTTGTAGATGGATGAATCTTTGAAGAGTATGGGCTACAAAAGGAAATATTTATCATTTTTTTGAACGGGCCTTTGGATTTTTTCCGTTGTTTATTGCTTGGATTTTTTTTTCTATCATGCCTCTTGGCATGTATTTTTTTATGCCCCTTGGCATATATATAGATTTTTTTACATAGCCCATATCTCTTCTTATGGCAATGAAAACTTTGAATGGAGAGATGTCATGATGGAATGCGAGGAGTAATTATACGGTGGATAGTGAATGCACGGCTCTCAATGTAAGAGTCGGCATTGTTATTCGGTGGATGACAAATACGCGGCTCTCAGGGTAAGAGTCAGCATTTTTATTTGGTGGAGGATTGCGCAACTCTCAGGGTGAGAGTTGGCATTTTTGGTGGACGAATGGGTGCATGCTGTGCACGACTCTTAGTGTAAGAGTCGGCATTTTATTGGTGGGTGCGTGAATCTCAATCATGGGTGCATGACCATAATCTCACATAGGTCACAACAATTTGACTCAACTCAATGATCCGACAAGTAGCATATGAATAAAGGTTTGCATAAATGAATCATGTTATATGGCCTTGGTAGGAAATTCATTATCATTGAGGAGCATGCTACAGCATTTTGATTTTGTAAAATAAATCGCAAGTCCATTATAAAAAGAGCAAGGTTCAAATCATCCAACTATATCACATATTCCAATTACTTAGATAACATGGGGTCCCTATGATAGTTGTTCACAAGTTATAGGAATATTGGCAAGGAATAAGGAGTATGCAAATTTTATCAAAGGATAGCATGGAGATGTAGAGCCAAAAAGTTTTGTCTTTTTAATAAAATTTAACCTCAAAACTTTTTGGAGAAGTGAGGGTAGAGTTGCACAAACCATCGTTGAAGATGAAGGAGTTATGTGAATCAAAGATTGGGTTGGTTGCACCAAAAGTTCTTACAATCTTCTCTTCAACCTGTTTGTTCGGTCCTTCTGTATGATGGATCGTTTGTGCATTGTGTTGGGGAGATCTCAAATTGTGTTAGGTATGCTTGAGAGATCTCCCCCACACTTATTCTTGTACCTGCTTATTTTGATAAAAACAAAACAAGAGAACAAAAACAAGCAAGGGCTCTACTGGCTATAAAACCAGGGAGCAAGAATACTATTATCATTATTTCTTTATTTATATTTTTTTCTCATAAAAATATATATATTCATTGTTAAAAATATATATATTTATTATGAAAAACTTGTTCACCAACTTTTTATTAAAGCTCTAGCAAGGCTAAGATAAAGATGGAATGCAAAACATGCCTTGATTCATCTCCATCATAAATTACTCCTATTGTTTACGCCAACAACTCAAGGTTCATTAATCAAGTTCCAACACCATATCAAAAATTAAAGAAGGTCATTTTAACCTAAGCACCATGCTTAATTTAAGAAGACCTATGGATGCATCGCATGTGCACATGTGAAAACACCCAAACCAGAGCATGTGTCATAAACCAAGGAAGCAAGGATTGCGTTTCCATGGAGACAAAAGTGAGCAAGTGAAGTGGTGAACATTACCTTTGCATACCTGAGTCTATGTATTAGTAGCAATATGTATGAGGCATTGATGTAGTTGTTTGCTGCCGCTAGCATGATGGCTTTGCCCAGGCGAACCACAAGGCCAAGCCACACAAATGGATGTGCATGGACCATGGTCCTTGATGGTACTGGCAAAGGGTTGGAGGCGAGTCCTTCTTGCTTGGAAGCAATACTGGGTGGAGTTTGGAAACCCGTATGTGATTATCTTTAGATATGCGGGGCCATCCTGCTCCTCTCTCATCCATTTATATATATATATCTTTTCCTTCTCCCACTTCTTCTTATTCTTTTTTCTTTTATATATATATATCATGCCCTTTTTTTCTTGGCAAGGCCACTTACATCAACTTTTATCATTTTTTTGGAACAACCACTTGGATGTGTGGAACTTGGGCTTCTCGCCATCCTCCCCCACACTTGGACTTTTGCGTAAAAGTCAAGTGTAGAGTCAGGGTCTCCTTTGTTTTTGAGTGTGTTCCAGCACCCAAGAGCATCAAGGTTAATGTTGTTTCAAGCGTCGTATGACCCATGCTCTTCTTCACCTGAAATGGTTAGCAGCAGGAATACCCGAGGGTGCATACTAACCTAGAAACATGTCCTAGTCTTTATTTGGGAGAAAGATTTGTTTTTCAAAAATAATCCTGGGTATCTCCTGGCAGCGCTTAAGTTATGGTCCTAAGCTTGACCGTGGGAACTTCGTCTTGCAGATATCAATTGTGGTCTGGTTCCCAATTTCACCACCAAACATGGGCATGAATGTTCAAGCTGCAAGGTTCTCACCATTGTACTTCTACAGGATTTGCAAATAAGCATTCACAACCATTTTCTCAAAAAGCTTGACAACTAGAATCAAGAGATGGTCGTGATCCTCGTAGAAGTATATAGATCGAAGCAAAACAAACTCAGGAGAACAAAAGTGAGCATGAAACGCGAGGGACCTCAAAAGAGATGTTAGCCTGTTTGTTAGCGAGCCCCTTCTTGTCTCTAGAGTTGTTGCTTCGGGCATGTCCATGGCATGGAAGTTTTCATCCACAAAATCATGGAGGATGAACATTGAATCTCGTCCATTATCGAGAACAATGTTTTGATGGCCAGAGGGACATGCATCTTGTTCGAGCAAGGGTGAAGGTGGATGTTCCATTTCAGAAGGATGAAAGCAAAGCTCTCATGGAATGAACGGGGATACAAACTTCGTCTGCTCGAACAAGTAGCTTTGCTTTGCCTTTGGTTTTTAGAGTAAGTGCTAAGGCTGGTAGAAGCAAAACTTTCAAACTTCTCATTAGGGCTCTCTCTTTTTTTAAATGAGGTTTTCAAGAGGGTGCCCTAAGAGAAGATCAAAATTGAGGATGGCATAGATAAGGAAGTATAAGATACTTTGGTTTCGTTAATTTCTAATGGCACAACCCTAACAATCCCACAATACTCAAAGATAAGTCTGGATGGACGTCTGAAGAGTTTGTCGGTCGAGGCAAGTGGCATATCGCCCAAAAAGTTTTTCCGCAAGAATTTATGATAGTAGTCCCGATTGTGAGGTTGTGTAGGGCTTTCATGGAAGTC
The DNA here is from genome assembly GCA_023333625.1 of Bothriochloa decipiens. Lineage (NCBI taxonomy): Eukaryota > Viridiplantae > Streptophyta > Magnoliopsida > Poales > Poaceae > Bothriochloa > Bothriochloa decipiens. The sequence goes on along the minus strand of JALGXP010000039.1, from coordinate 29,825 downwards.
CCCCTTAACTAAAAAGATATGGTTGTGGGGGGTGAAAGAGTTTCACTTCCAACAACCATTTTTAATGAATCCGCATTAGGGGATATTTCCATAGAAATTTTGTGCCAAGAAATGTTTTGAAGTTCTGCCATAATCCTCGAATTTTGATAGCAAACTCTAAAGGATAAAACATTCCTTCCTTCGGTGTTCATGGTTTGGGTGAGGTCTCATGAGTCGAATCTAAGGAGAGCAAGTGCAAGGATTCGGCTGATGAGGGCTCCTCAAAACTTGGCATGCCTGTTACGGAGGGTTTGGGTACTATGATGGGAGAAGCATGCTTCTCTAGGATGTAAACAAGAATGTTCCTCTATTCTGTCATGGTATTATATGAGAATGACCCTCCAAAGGTTACGTCAAAGCATAGCGCAGCATCTATGTCTAAACCCGAACAAAAGATATGCAAAAGCACACTATCAGGTAAAGACAAGTCTAGGCCAGCATGTATTAACATTGTAAACTTGGCCTAGGCTGCACCTATGGTCTCCTTCTCATTCTGCTCAAAATCGAGGATTGCCCCTTATAGAGTGGCGATACGAGATATGGGGAAGAATGCAAGATAAAACTTGTTCTTATGTTCACCCCATTCTCCATTCGCACTTTCTGCGACATTAGTGTACCATTGTTTTGCCTCCCCTTGAGAGAGAATGGAAACAAATTCCACAAGAGAATTTCTTGTGGCATGCTAGGAATGCTTAGGGATGGACACATTTCCTCGAGATCTTGCAAACGGTTTAAAAAGGATTTTCATAATCAAAACCTGAGAAGGGTTGTGCCCGAACCATTTGTTTTTAAACTAGGATGGAGTTCATAGCCGGATGAAATTTTGGTTTTGAAAAAGATTTTGGCTCAAAAAGAACTCCTTTGAAGCAGAAAGATTTTGAAGTGAAATCGGCTTTATGATGATAAAACAAAAAGAAATGTTTTGTTTTATAAAAATATGAGGACGAACTAGGTTCGAAGAAAATAGCAACTGTTCCTTGGCAACGGTGCCAAAAAGCTTGTTGGTATTTCTTAGCATAAGCAGATAAATCCGCAAGCGCATGGAGTACCGTTATAGCTTTCACCTGGAAGTATTCGGGGTATCGTATTTTCCACAGGGAACGGTGGTATTTCTGCTAGCTAGTTCACCAAGGAACAACACAAGGGTAGAGATAGAAAGGGGGTAGAGATGAATTCCCATAGCTTTAGGGTCCCAAGGATAGCGTTGCAAGAGCGTCTTCCTACTCACTTCGGGGCACCGAAGCACACCAGGTCTGCCAGGTGATACCGGCCTATAGCTCTATGCCGCACCCGAACGTGGGGGATTACAAATGATGGACGGGACTAGGTCACTCCCCGCCGCCTACTCCTCAACTATGGGATGCGAGGCAAACGATGGCAGCCTCTAGCCTAGGCGCCACGCATATTCTAGCGACTACTACTCTAGCGTCGATTAGGGTTATCCGTCTTTATCAGGGCCCTCTACTAGAGCATCCTAGCGGACAATCGAACCCACAAGCAGGAGAAGATCAAGCTAAGATAAACAAAAGACCTTTATGAGCATGTAGGAAATACGAATAAGCCAAGATCCCGTGAAGGAGCCAAGTAAAGTACCCGCAGAGGTACAAGGTTGGGGAGGCGCCGACAAGCCCGGTGACTCCCCGCTCACCCTCACATCTTGCTTTCTAGCTCTAGATAGCTACTCGCACATAGCCCTATGGAGTGGTGCTCTAGCTCTAAACTTGTGGTGGCTCTTCTCCCTTGAGTGTTGATTAAATGAGAGGGGGAATGGCCCTCCTTTTATAGGTAGAGAGGAGGGGGGTCTTTGGAAATGTGCCACCCCACATGGAAAGCAGCAAACAAACCTCCATAGGGCGGTTTTGCACCTTTCATGTGGAGTGCACACCAGAACCGACCATCCCACGTCGGTTTGGACCTCCAGGCCAAAGATGGGCCCGTTTGGCCCCGGAACTCGGGCGCGCGACCCTGGTCCAGACCAGAATTAGCCCAAACTTGGTGGACGTGCTCCACTTGACGTCTTGAGTTGGCCCATGTGGTGCACTCGCTGAGTTGGGCTGATTTGACATGGGTTGTAGTTCAATCTCCTCTCTTCTGGGCTCTGGCAACTAGGCCTTCTGGGTCTGGGCCTTGGTTGCATGGTGTTCTAGCCCTGGTTTGGCCCTTGGCCCAAATATGGTGAATGTTTGGGCCGTCTTTATCTTGTTTTGATATTGGCCAAAGTAGGATTAGTTATTTCTTTATATTTCTCATCTTTCGGCCCACTTTGGGTGTATTTCTATACAAGCCCTGCAAAACAAGTGAAACACCAAAACTTGTGGAAATTGTTAGCGATAAGCCCTATTTACTAAGTTTGGTATGCCCTTTTATATTCTTATTGGCGGTATAAAAAGTGAGTTAAGGACCACCAACATACCATCTGTAGGTTTGACTAATAAGCCCCCACCCGAACCACGAACACCGAAGGGGATAGTTCTCCATCCTTTGGAGTTCTTGATCAAATTTGAGGATGTAGGTAGAACCTCGAACACAAGTGAAGTATAAGGTGAAAGTAATATACGAGTTGCAATTGTATTTCAATCTATCCCTAAAATTTACACCCCAGGGGGTATTTATAGACCCCCTTGGCTTCGCTATATAGGGCAACTTTTACAAAACTGGTCAGATGTTTCTTATACATTCAACTAAAACTCATACCGGCGAAGTGATGAAACACACTCCGCCGCTATCCTTTTGACTTCTTTTGATAACTTTTGTTCTTGGCCACATTTTTGATTTTGCAGATTGACTTGTCAACTTTCACGCAAAGTTGTCACGTCAACTTCGCTAGGTGCCCGAAGTGCAGTGAAGCCATCTTCGACAGGTAACCTGAAGTATGTGAAAACATACAGGCGAAGTCCAAGATAATCACAGTGAAGTGTCTATGTCAACTTCGCTAACCACTATGTTGTCTCAAATGTCTATAGTGAAAAGTTTGTTGTTATCTTCAAAGTTTGGGATAGGTGTTTGTATGTCAAAGTTGTTCCCCAACAGCAGCCCCTCGTAGGCGAAGGCCTACTCCAAAGTTCTGAATCCTATGAAGTTTATATGAAACTTTGCCTAACAAACGCCGTCCAAACTTTGGAGTTGGCCTGTTTGAATTTTGAATCCAACGGCTAGCTTTGACTGTTTGACTAGACCCGTCTATAAATAGCAATGCCTCCCCTGGAGTCGTTGTTTTCAGAGGAGGGGAAGCTCTGCCAAAATTTTTTTTGTGCTAGAAAGTTTGAGATAGTTTTTCTTGACATCTGTTGCTTTTGTTCTTTTTTTGAGCTCTCAGGCGAAGTGTGTTTGAGAACTTTTATGCTTTGTGATCTTGTCTGGGTTGTTTTGATTTTTTGATTTTATAGATGTCTTAGCGAGATTTACAAGATCAAGTTCAATCTCAAGAGAGCTCAAAAGTTGATGATGATAGTTTACCTGTGGATTTTGACGAAGAAAATCTTGATGATGTTGATGCGTCTGTCAAAGATTTGATCAAGGATGAAGAGGGTTTTACCGTGACTTTTGGTAAAACTTTATTTGAGAAGAGTCATCTTAATGAAATGGTTCGCTTGAAGATTGTTGAGCATGATCAAGCAAGAGTACCTGATCCATCAGAAACTAATCCGAAGCCATATCCTGATGAGTGCATCATCTACAAGGATCTGTTTACTGCTGGTCTTCGATTTCCTGCCATGATTTTGTTGAAGATGTGTTGAAGGCTTTCAACATCTAGATACATCATTTGACACAAAATTTTATAGTTAGGCTAGCGCAGTTTGTTTAGGCTGTAAAATTTTAGGAGGCTAATCCTGATATTGCTGCCTTTTGTGAGCTTTTTGAGATGCATACTCAATTCAAGGATTTCATGCTTGATGATCATGTGGTCACTAAGTACTTCGCTTGTTCTAGTTTTAAGTCAACTCGTAATGCTGTTCAAATATCTCCAACAACGCAAAACAAGTGGGGGAAAGGTGAATGGTCCAGGTATTGGTTTTACCACAAAGTTCCTATGGTTGAAGAAAGAAATCCTTTTACAAAGAAAATGGTTAAGAAATATCCCTTGGCTGCCAAGATGGAAATTGAGAAATTTAAGCTGTCTCCATCTTTTTCTTCCTCTATGATCTCAAAGACTGCGGTGAAAGTTTACAAATCTACTGCTTTACTGCAATGTGCAAGAGATCTTGTTGAGGAATATGCTGCTGCCAGAATTTGGCCATTGAAGAAGGTGTGGTCTATCCAGTGGTTTCATTTGAAGAAAGTTCGAGGTATCAATTACAAGTACCCGGATAACGACTTCCATCATCCTAGGATGTTTGCTACAGACGAAGACTTCATGAAGTCTGTGGAGAGCCGTGTTGAAGATTTGCTTGGGAAGTATGTCTTGAGTGAAAAAAATAGCATTAACAAAATACTTGGTGATAAGTACAAATGTTTGAATAGGGTTTTTGAAGTTGCTAACATAGAGTATGGTGAGAGGACCCCACCTGCTTATGCTCGTGATAGAAAGCAGAGTAAAAAGAAGGAATAGGAGACAGTTGCTAAGGCTGGCAAACGTAAGGCTGGTAGCGGTGTTAACAAAGTTGTTGCTAAAAAGCTGAAAAAGAATCAAAGTCCTTCTTGTTTATTGGATGTAGAAGATATTGAAGCTGTTCTTGAGCAAAATTTAGATATAGAGGGGAATGTGGTTTTAGGTTCAGGTGATGCTAGTAAAGATGGTGTTGGTGCTTCAAAAAGAGCTGATGATGTTGTTCTTGTCGAAGACGAGGTGAGAGAAATTGCTATGGCATTTTATTCTGATGAATTAGCTTCTTTTTTGCTTCATTGGATGATAAACTATAGGATTTGCAAGGCCAGAATTTGCCTGCTGGGGGTTGTGTTAGTGTTGAAAATGTTGTTATTTCTGAAATGGCAACTGTTGAGGGAGAAACTTTTGTGGGGGAACTCATAGAGCTGCTAGTTTTACTTCGCCAAGGCCTGATGCTGAGGCCCCTATTGTTGGGTCTCATGAAGAGAATGTTGATGCTGGGAAGACAACTTTGGTTGAGAACTCAGCTGCATATGAGGCTGGCGAAGTTGGTGTTCAGAATTTGTTAATGAAATTTGGTGGGTCTAGAGTTTACTCCCTTAATCTTGAAGATAGTGATGAGGAAGTATTTGATGATGTGATCAATGATGATTGTTTGGCGCGCTTGTCTAGTTCTACTATCCATGTTGAAAGTGGAAAAAATGTTGATTGCAATCTGGGTGAGCGTGTCTCTACTGGTGAGTACTTTTGGCTTCACATTTTTATTTTTGAATTGAACTATTTTATTTTGCTAACTGTTTGGTTTTATTTTTGCAGAGACTATTTTCCCACATGCACCATCTTATCCTCAGAAAAACATTGACTTGAACAAATTTAATATTCAAGATCCTACTACTCCTGTTGTCCCTACTGCTGGCGAAGGTGAAGTTTCTGACGCTCTGAAGCATGGGTTATCATTTTGTCAGGAGAAGAGTTTAGGTCTTGATTGTTTCAAGTTTATAGGCATTGGGGCTGATAAGCTTTGGATGATGCCTCGCACTTCTGAGGTTCAATTAGCAAAGTGTATAGATGAGGCCTTCACTGTCCTAGATGTAGAACTTGAAATATCGAAGAAACCCTTGCTTGAAGTTGCTGATGCTAGGCTATCAATGATGTATAAAGGTTCTCTCCTGATGAGAGGTTTGCGAACTGGGTTGGAAGAAAAAGAGAAAAACTTTGCCCTTCGCGAGCGTAATTATCAAGTTGAGATTCAAAATTTGAAAGAGCAACTTGCAGGGAAGGAAAAAGAAAGAGCTGATGTCGTGGACGCTCATAAAAATTTGGAGACTAGATTGATTAGTGCTCTTGCTATTGTTGAGAAGAAAGAAGATGACATGAAGAAGATTGTCATGGAAAATGAAAGATTGAAAGAAGGTTTGCGACATATTGAGAAAAAGTTGCAGGAGCAAGACAAGTCCTTCTTCGACAATTGCAATTGAATCTAGGGACTTTGTTTTGAATGTTATGACAAGTTTGGAGCTCGTCCTGAGGAAAAATGTTAGGAGCTTGGTGATCATGATAGTTTCTTCAGTTGGCTTTGTCATCAGTGCGAAGATTTGTCTCGAGTCACCGAGACCGCAATTGATATTGGGGTTTATTACTCTGCTCGTGCTTTGTTTTATTTGATGAAGAAAAGTCTAGATCCTTTGCTTGCGCAGCTTTGTGACACCGACTACAAATTTCCTTCTATAAATGAACTAACCAATGTGACGAAGGCCACATAAGTATTGTGCAACAAATATCTAGAGCAGTATTGGAGGTCAGGTGGTCGGGCTCATTGTTTTGATAAAGCTAGAGAAAAATTACAAAGGGTAATTTTTGCACTTAACTATTTTTATTTTCAAATGTACTGTGTATCTAACTTTTCTCTCTTTTTATGTCAGCAAATTGCAAAGGAGGCGGAGGCTGCCCGGAGGGAGGCGGAGGAAGCTGCAAAGAGGGAGGCCGATGTTAGAGGTCAAAGCGGTGCCAGATCTAGTAATGTTAGTGGTGGCCAGCCTTAGGCTTTAGATATCTTTTTCTTTTGTGAGATGAGAAGGTTTCAAGATACAATAGTTCTAAGTTATTGACTTTGTAATATATGTACTTGGAAGTTATTTGACTATTTGTCCATCCTGCGCAGGTTCCTCATGCTGAGCCTGTGCAGGATGCCGAAGACGTTACCCCGCTATTAATGTCTAAAGATAACTTTGTTTTCAAGCCTAGCGAATTTTATGACTTTCGTGCGAAGTATGATGGTTGTGATGTCGATGATTTTCTTGCCTGTAAGTTTTTTGCTCTTGTTATTTTGAATTTGAGACTTTTTCTTTGGAGGTTTTGTCTTACAGATCTTTTATAGATGTGAACAAATTATACTGTAGTATCAGGCCTCCCAACTATCGAGTTTTTGATTTCACGGATTTCGCACAGGTAAAGTTTGTTATGTAAAGTTTATTTTTTGTCTGCGGTTGGACTTTTGTTTTCTAACCTCTTTTTCTCGTAGTCATTTGGGTCAAGCACTTCGCCGACAAATGTTTGTGAAGACTATTTACGCCGTGAAGCAGACGATATTATTAATGAAGTTGTGAGCGACATACTTGATGATGCTGCCGAAGTAGTTAGTTCTCAAGACGACTAATTTTATAAACACATTTTTGTAATTGGGTAAGTTGTATTGCAAGACATCTTGTTGTACTGCGAAGGATGTGAGTTTACCTTCGCTTATAAATGAGTATTGTATAATCTATTTGAATTTTATCATCATTCTTTTTTGAAGATCCTACTTTTTGTTTGAGGTGATTGTTTGTGCTTCGCTTAAGGATTGGTAATGTTTTTGCTCTGACGAGACCGATTTGAAGAATTTAATAAATTTTGAAACGCCGTTCCTTCTTTTCGTTTGAAGTAGACGCGTATACTTTACTTACAGACTCAAAATGTTTTCTTCTTAGTAGAATAAATTTTAAAAATTTTTCTTAGCGAATTTTGAAACACCGTCCCTTCGTTTTCATGCGAAGTGGACGCGTGCGCTTCGCTTAGAAGCTTGAAACACTTTCACCTTAATGAAAAAAGGTCGAAAAATTTGCCTTAGCAAATTTTGAAACACCGTCCCTTCCTTTTCGTGTGAAGTGGACGCGTACGCTTCGCTTGGAAGCTCGAAATGCTTTTACCTTAGTGAATAAAATCAAAAAATTTGCCTTATCAAATTTGGAAACGCCATCCCTTATTTTTCATTCGAAGTGAACGCGTAGGCTTCACTTAGAAGCTGGAAACATTTTCACCTTAGTGAAATGAAGTTGAAAAATTTGCCTTAGCAAATTTTGAAACGCCGTCCCTTCTTTTTTGTGCGAAGTGGACGTGTAAGCTTCCTTAGAAGCTGAAAACATTTTTACCTTAGTGAAATGAAGTCGAAAAATTTTCCTTAGCAAATTTTGAAACGCCGTCCCTTCTTTTTCGTGTGAAGTGGATGCGTACGCTTCACTTGGAAGCTTAAAACATTTTCACCTTAGTGAAATGAAGTCAAAAATTTGCCTTAGCAAATTTTGAAATGTCGTCCCTTATTTTTCATATGAAGTGGACGCGTACGCTTCCTTAGAAGCTGAAAACATTTTCACCTTAGTGAAATAAAGTCAAAAAATTTGCCTTAGCAAATTTTGAAACGCCGTCCCTTCTTTTTCATTCGAAGTGGACGCGTACACTTTGCTTAGAAGCTGGAAACATTTTCACCTTAGTGGGATGAAGTCAAAAAATTTGCCTTGGACTTATTTGAGTTGGATAAGTTAGAATTTTTTAGATTTAATAAAATATTGATGCTAACTTAGTTTTGCAAAATTTATGCCAATATGGGAGTATATGTTGGATATACTCTTCGAAATTTTGTACTTTTAGTTGTGCAATGTAGAGACATATCTTTGGGGAACCTATTTTCTCATTTATATTTCATGAGATTTACAAAGAGACTACCTCGTTAAAAAACCACTCACCCTGTGGAGGATTTTCCCTGAGTGGAAAAAGAGTGCAGCTCGATTAAGTTATAAATTTTCTTGGAATGGAACTTCTACTTCTACTTTGCAGAAATGAAAACTTACTCTTCTAGTTTGGCTGTGGGTAGTATTTGCGAAGTGCTTCTATATTCCAAGTGTGACTGAGTTCTTCACCTTTCAGATTTGCTAGATGATATGCACCTTCTTTGCTTGTTCTTGTGATGATGAAAGGCCCTTCCCACTTTTGTTTGAATTTTCCCACTGTGTCTTCGTCTCTTTTTCTTTTGAGGACAAAATCTCCTGGTACTAACTCTCTTAGCTTGACTTTTTTGTTGTACCACTTCTGTGTTTCGAGTTGGTACTTCTTACTATTCTCAAGTGCTTCATTTCTTACTTCTTCAAGTAAATATTTACTTGTTGCTTGATCCACTTTTGTGATCATTTGAATGTTTGTTCTTGGTCCCTCATACTTTATTTCTTCAGGGGTTATTGCTTCATCTCTGTATAGTAACTTGAATGGAGAAAAATCTGTTGGCCTTGGCTTCGATGTGTTGTGAGACCAGATAACTCTTGGTAATTCATCTACCCATTTTCCCTTTTTTAGATCTGTTAAACACTTTGATATTCCTGTGCAAATTATCTCGTTTGCTCTCTCTACTGCTCCGTTGGACTATGGGTGCCTTACGGATGTGAAACAAAGTTTGATTCCCAATGAGTGGCAGTATTCTCTGAAGTCTTCACTATCAAATTGGGTTCCATTATCTACAGTGATGTGTCTTGAAACTCCGAATCTGCATATGATGTTTTGCCATAGGAATTTTTTCATTGTGTAAGAAGACATGTCTGTGATTGGTTTTGCCTCAATCCACTTGGTGAAATATTTGATTGTTACTATTGCATACTAGTAGTTGCCTTGAGCCGGGGGTAATTTTCCAATTATGTCAATGCCCCATCTTGCGAGTGGCCAAGTTGGTTCAATTGGCTGTAAGTTTGTTCCTGGTGCATTAACTTTGCTCCCTGCTATTTGGCAATTGTGACAGGTCCAAATTATTTATTTGCTATCACTTTGAGCGGTTGGCCAGAAAAACCCTTGTCTGAAGGCTTTCCCAACTATTGATCTAGCCCCAACGTGACATCCACAGATTCCCTCATGTATTTCTTTCAATAAGTTTTTCCCATCTTCTCTTGAGATTCATTTTAGTAGTGGTTGGCAAACTTCTTCCTTGTACAGTTCTTTGTTGATGATTTTATAACTTCTGGTCTTTTGCTTCATTCTTATTTCATCAACTTTGTTTTTTGGCTCATAAAATCCTTTAAGGAATGCCATAGTTGGAGCTCTCCAATCTTCACTTTCTATGATGTGTACTTCTTTTGGTTGTTCAACTTTTGTTTTTGTTGAGGCTTCCGTGATAGTTTGGAAGAATACTTCTGGTGGTAAATCTAACTTTTAGGCGGTGGCTTTTGCAATTTCGTCTACATCTGTGTTATCATTTCTTGAGATACTTTTTACTATGAATCCAGCGAAGTGTTTTTCTTGATCCCTCAATATTTGGAGGTACTTTGCTAGCTCCAGATCTCTTGCTTTGTAATTTTTCTCTATATGCCCAGCCACAACTTGAGAATCTATCTTGATTATTAGCTTTTGAATTTCCATTGCTCTTGCTTTGCAAAGTTCGAACAATACTGCCTCATATTCTGCAATGTTGTTGGTGCATTGAAAGTCTAGTCTTGCTGCGTATTTGAGTTTGATTCCAGAAGGTGAGGTTATGATTGCTGCTTCTCCTGCACCGGCGAAGCCCCAAGTGCTGTCACAATAGATTATCCATTCTGGTTGCTCCCTTCTTTCTTGATTGTACTTTGAAGGTGTCCAATCTACTACGAAGTCAGCCAACACTTGAGATTTGATTGCTGTTCTTTTCTCAAATTTGATGAAGTATTGAGATAATTCTACAGCCCATTGTCCCAATCTCCCTGAGGACTTACAACCTTGTAGCACTTCTTTGAGGGGTTGATTTGTTGGCACTCTTATTTTGTGTGCTTCGAAGTACTATTTCAACTTTCTGGATGCCATAAGTACTGCATATGCAATTTTCTCGATTTCTAAATAGAAAATTTTTGATCCAGACAAAGCTTTGGATGCGAAGTATACTGGAGCCATCAAAAGAATGGTTGTTGGAAGTGAAATGTTCTTCAGAAGCAATTCAGATTCTTTCAACTTCCACAACCATATCTTGTGTGTTAGGAGGAACTTCCATAAATGCCCTACACAACCTCACAGTCGGCACTAATATCATGTCACAATTCCTTACAAATGCCTTCTTGGGTAATATGCAACTAGTGTCGACTGACAGACTTTTCAGGAGTTTGTCAGGATTCTTCGTTGAGTGTTGTGGGATTGCTAGGGCCATGCCAATAGAAATTTATGGAACTGAGGTTTGTGTAGACTTCCACATCTTTGCCATCCTTGAGTTTGACCTCCTCATAGGTTGTCCCTTGGATGAACTTTTGGAAGATAAATCTTTTCAAGGGAGCCCTGATGAGAAGTTTGAAAAATTGCTCCCACCACTCGCCTAGAAACTCCAATGGGGGAGCATCTCCCTCAAAATAACTTGTTCGAGGAGGTGAAATTCATTTCTCCATTTGTTTCACATTCTTGTAAAAATGGACGTCCCTCATCTCCCTCACTCGAACATAAGCCTTGTCCCTCTGGCGTTGGAAATTTTGCTCTTAATAATGGCCAAGATGCAACATTAGCTCCACATAAAAATATCCATTCCTTGGACATGCCCGAAGCAACAACTCTAGAGACCAAGCAGCAACCCGCTAATGAGCATGCTAACTTTTATTTTAAGACATCTCATGTTTCATGCACAGTTTTGGGGTCTCTAGAGTTTGTTCCACTTCTAACACCGTGCCTCTATGAGGATCCCAACCTTCTCTTAATCCTTGCTGTCAAACTTTTTAAGAGATTAGTTGTTGATGCATATGTTTACCATAAGCATTCCAGATCTCGTAGTAGCACAATGGTGCATACATTGCAGCTTGAATACCAATGTCAAATGCTTGGTGGTGAAGTTGGGAATTACACCACCATTGATTGCTGCAAGAAGAAGTTCCCACGGTCAAGCTTAAGACCATAACTTAAGCACTGCCGAAAGATACCCCGGATTATCTTAAAAAAACTTTTATTTTCAAAAGAAAAATCCTCCTTAATAAAAGTAAAGGCATATTGTCAAGTTAGTATGCACCTTCAGGTATGCCACTAACCATTTCAGGAAAAAGAAGAACATGGGTCATATGATGCTTGACAACATGGAGCGACATCAACTACAAACCTTGATGTGCTCCTAGATGATGGAACACACTCGAAAGAAGACCCTGACTCTACACTTGACTTTTACACAAAATTCCAAGTGTGGGGAGGACGATCAGAAACCTAAGTTTCATACACATCAAGGGGTCATTCAAAAAATTGATGATGATGTCAGCCTCACCTTGCTAAAAAAGAGTTGAAAAAAGAGTATTGAAAAAAGGGAGATGTTATAAAAAATGAAAAAATATATAGAAAAAAGGGAGAACTACAAAAAAAAGATTAAAAAAAGTGTCTCCCTCTTCTGGACCTTTGCAATTCCCAAGGCCTATGGCCCATGCACACAAGTTGTGTAAAACCTAGCCTTGGTAATCACCTGAGATCGTACACTGAAGCCACCATTGCAGCTGTTAGAACACTTCCATTCACACATGCTACAGGTAAGTAAATTCATGTATGCAAAGGTAATGATTGTTCACCAACTTCCTTACTCATTCTTGTCTTCATGTGATCTTACAAAAACATGCTTTTCTTGTTTCTGTCACCTGCCTTGGTGTTGGTGTTTCGACCCCGACGGGGGTTAACACCAACGAGTAATGTTCGTAATTGCGTGCTCCCTTAATCCGGTGGGTGATGCAAGAAGGACACGGCGATTTATCCTGGTTCGGGCAAAGAAGGCCCTACGTCTAACGGGGGGAGGATAGTTCGTGTTATCTTGCACCGAAGTGCTAGTATAGGGGAAAATACAAGTAGGTGTGAGGAGCGTGAGCTGGAGCTTGGGTGTTTCGGGCGCCTAGCTCTCTACTTTACACTGCCTCACGGTATTGTTTTGTGATCTAAAGCCTTAGCGTTTCTATGCTCTAGATCCTCTCGTCCGTTCTCCTCTTTTTTAACGTCCTAGCATCTCCTTTTATAGGTGAAGGAGGGGCACAGGAGTACATATATTTAGAGTTCACATGGCTGGTGACGTATGACGTTGAGGCCGATCACGTCGGTGCTGCTGTAGAGATGTACGTCGGCATGGGAGGTCCTGCAGCCGTCGCGTTGGGAGTTGTTGAAGTGCAGCCCGGAGTCGTTGGAGTCCCGCTCGAGGGTTCGTCCGACGAAGTCGAGGGGCGGTGGTCGAGGATCTGGCTCGAGTCGAGGGGGTCGAGTCGAGAGGGTCGAGCCTCACCGGATAAGGTCGAATCCTGGGAAATGCGGGGAACGTGCTGATTTATGCGTCTCGAGGGGGTGCTGGATGGGACACACTGCTCGGCATGGTGCAACAACGAAGTACGACCCGCGGGATTCCGGGGCATGGGCGGTAAAAGCAAGATTTGACTGCCACACCCACAACTGTTGCCGTAACTGTGGCCATACGGTTAGGCGGGGGTAGGTAAAACACATTAAATGCGCCCGGATCCGTACGGGAGAGTCGGTAGCCGAGGGGTGCACTGTCCTCGAGGATTGCCCATTTACGCAAATGAAGTTCCGTCCTCGAGGGCAGGCTCGTTCACCGGGCAAAGTTCCATCCTCGAGGGGTCGCCCGAATTGTACCCTCGAGTGTACAGTCCCAGTCCGCATGGTAGCCCCTCGAGCAGGCTTTAGCTTTGGGCCGTCGTAACCCGTTTGTGGGTCAGCCCAATATGCCTTAGCCTGTGTGCCTTCGAACGTTAATGTGGGAGGTCACTGGAGGGTTTGTGTTGCTGATTTTGCGGGGTTTAGCCCGGTAAACCAAGGGTTTGGGGTACCCATTTTTTAGGTAACGACAGCAGCCCCCGAACCCCTGCGCGAGTGATGGCACTCGGGCAGGGGGTCAAGAATCAGAAACGGGACGTGATTCAGATCTGTTTGTGGGGGGTGCGTGAGCGACCCTCGTGGGGGTAGCCCCCGAGGCCTCGTAGGAGTCGGAAGACTCCTGTGAGGGCTTCATTTGTCTTTGGTCGAGGGTTGCTTGTCCAGTCGGGTACAAGCCTGAACTGGAGTCGCAGCGCTTTACCGAGGGGTTCGTCGGGACGCCGAGCCCCCGGGGGATTTTCGACCCTCTTTCGTCGAGGGGTGTCGGGCACAGTCGAGCTCCCGAGCCTCGTGCGGCTGGGGCATTGTCGGCCTCGGCATTCATCTCACGAGTCCTTTTGATCGGACATGAGGCGAGAAGCGTCGGACTACCCTCGATAGGGCGAGCCGCGAAGTTCTCAGTGAGCTGGTAATGGGAAAATCCAAGTGAGAGCCTGTTCCTCGTTCGATAAAGGTCGGCTGGTGGCCCGGAGGCGGTCTCATTAGAGCAAAATGCATGGTCTTACAGATAACGATTCCATTCGATAGGTCTCGGTGGCTCGATGCCTCCCTTCGGGGGGATTCCATAAAGTCCATAGCATTTCGCCTTGGATGTGTCCAAAGGGGTCTCAAGAGTTCATTCTCGAGCAAGGCCTCGTGTTGGCTCCCCCTTGGTCACCCCTGACTCGGGTGCTCGAGGGCGGCTGTCGAACCCTGATCGTGGGGCCAGCCTTCGCTCCCTCGAGGCTTAGGGCCGGAGCCCGATTTTTTTTGGTGCTCAAGGGCGGCCGCTGAACCCTCATTCGAGGGCCGGCCTTCGCTCCCTCGAGACTTTGAGGTGGGGCCAGAGCCTGTTTTACCTTTCGTAGAAATCTCCGTTGGAGAGTAACGACTTTTTTTCTTATCGTTGGACACGCCTTTTTAGGAGAAGGCCTTAGCGGTGCGATCGTGGTGGGCCTGAGCAATGGCTCTTTGCCAGAGGTGTGATGCGCGCATCCGGTCAAGGATCGAGGGGGGAACGGTCAGGTAAGCACATTAATTGTGGGAAGTTACCTTTTCCCTGCCGCCGGACTCCGCCCGTTGCTCTTCCCGGGTATAAAAACGGATGGGGACAGGCGCTGTTCGCCCCACCTTTGCCATCCTCCCGAATTCCTGCTTTCATGTGCACATGAGGGTAGAAACTTAGAGCAAGAAATCATAATTGGGAACCTTCCTAGTCGTCTGTCCGCCGAGGAGATTCGTGTTGTTGCTGTCACCGCCGCGTCCACCGAGCGGATCCGTGCCGCTGCTGCTGCCATGGCCCCCGTCCTCTAGCCCATCGAACCCTGGCGCCCGTCGACCGTGACGCGGCAAAGGCTGAATGAGCTGGTGGGAGAAGGACTTCTCCGCCCCATCACCGATCCGAATCGGCCGGAGTGGATTACGCCACCGAGGAACCACCAAGAGCCAAACCCGCCGGAGGGCTATGTGGTGAGCTTCCTCAAATATCATCGGCATGGGTTCGGTGTACCCCCGAGCGAGTTCATGTGGGGGTTGACAAACTTCTACGGCGTCGAGCTCCAACATTTCTCCCCCAACGCTATCTCTAACGCCGCCATCTTCGCGGCCGTCTGCGAGGGCTATCTTGGGATGGCGCCACATTGGGAGTTGTAGCTCCATCTTTACAAGGGGGAGTGGTTCGCCTCCCCGGTGGCACCAGGAATAAGGCGAGTTGTCAGAGCGGGCTGCCTCAACTTCGTGTTGAAGACCAGAAAGTCGGAGGAGCCGCGCGAGTATATCCTCACCGGGTTGATGTCCAACCACTCTCGGTGGGACGAGCAATGGTTCTACCTTCGCAACGACGAAGGCTACCTCCCGCCGTACACCGGGCGGCTTATCACCGAGCGTCCATTCAACTGGCCGCACGGTGTCGCGGGAGATCTTTAACATCGACTTCGTCCCCTCATCGCCGCGATGAAGGCCCTTCGAGAGGCGGGCCTGACGGCAGGTGTGGTGGTCTCAGCCTTCCACAGTCGACGGGTGCTCCCTCTGATGGAGCGCCCACTGCGGTTGGACGAGATGCTCCCCTCGGCGGCGCCCAAGGTTCTTGAGAGGTGCCGGATGTCCAGTGAGAAGCCGTCCGCCGTGGAAGTCATTGCACGGGTAAAGGGGATGGTCATGGGCTCATTCAGGGCAGAAGACATCAACCGCCTCCCCATGCGGCCAGAGGAGGGTTTCCTCGACTTGGTGAGTGCCTCGACCCGTGCCTTTCGCGTTTTCATTCCGCCCCCTTCTCTTGTCCCTGTATCTAAATGTTTTCGTGTTGGGGAGAATTGACTATCAGAGATCGAGGCCCCCGCTGAGGGAGGACGCTCCCGATTGTCAGGTAAGACGCTTCAACGCCCAACAAGAAAAGCGGCGTAAGGACAAAGAGGAGAAGAAGAAGGCCAAGAAGCTCCGGGAGCACGAAAGGCTTGCGAGGCGCCGCGCTCAGCAGAGGTGCGACGGGCTCTCAGAGGAGGAGTCTCCCTCGTTCGAGGGAGATGAAGATGATGTTGACGATGACGTTGAGGGGGTGGCGGGGCGTCTCGAGCTCATCTTGTCGGGTTCCTCCCATGCTGACCGCCCCTTCGTGCAGGAGGAGGCGGTGGAGCAGCGCGCCCCCCCAGCCGGTAACGTCGGCCTCAGAGCATCGGCGTGGGAAAAGGTGGGCCGACGCCTCGACTCGAGGGGGTCACCCCCCTCTCGTCGTACTCGAGGCGGGACCCTACCCATTTTGACCCGGGAAACCCGGTCCCGGTCGTCGGCGCGGGCGGAGCAGAGCCGTGCTCAGGAGGCCCCGTCAGAGCAGGGAGGCGCGGCGACCCCACCGATGGCCCCGAGCAGCCTCAGCCCTGGGAAGAGCTTGGTTTTGGGAGGGGTCTCGAGATCTGCTAGCGGTTCAAGGGGGACCCAAAAGGCCTCTATCCCCTTCGGGTAAGTGTTGTTGATTCAATTATTTTTCGTTGCATCCTCCTCGTGTAGTTTAATAAGCTTTTTGCCGTCCTGCTTCCCATCCAGGCCCAAGCGCCAAATCGAGGAGGCATCTCTTGCGCCGACTAAGCGGCTCAAGGTGGACGTAGCTGCAAAGATGGAGGCCCCGGTCACAGGTGCGATGTTGAGGCCCTTGGCTCCGTGGGAAGCCAAGTTGTTGTCCTCAGCCCTCGGAGCTGTGGCGTGCGGTAGGCTGATGGATTCTGCTCTTGCTGCAGGGTCGAGCGTCTCGGGGGCCGCGACGGGTGGCGACTCCGGGCCAGGGAGGACGCAAGAGGGAGGGAGCGCCTCCTTGATGTCGTCATCCGTGGTCCTCGAGCTCGGCCCGGTGCCAGGGGGCGGAGCCCCGATGTCGGGAGCTTTCGCTCCTGGCCGACCGGTGGCCTCGATCCCCGCACCCAAGGCGGGAGCCCCCGAGGGCCACGAGTCGGGAGAGGAGGTAGCCATCGTCGACCTCGAGGGTGAGGAGACCATAGCCCTTCCCCCTCGATGGGAGAGCGGAGACCCTGGCCGGCGGGGCTACGTGAGCTCGAGGCCTAGAGGAAGCAGGAGCAGGGGGCCCTGAAAGAAGCAGAGCTGCCGCGGTCACAGTGGGAGGGGGAGAAAGAGCCGCTGGAGCGGTGGGAAGAGGAGGAGAAAACCGAGGGCCAGCCCCAGCATCAACAGGTGCAGCAGACGCCGCCGGGGGACACGGCGCCGCTGGACCCGCCGGCGCAGCAGCCACCTGAGGCGCCGAAGATAGAGGGGACTTCGGGACTGCCCAAGCAATGGGTGTCCATGATCACTCTGGACGAGCTACTGGCCGAACAAGAAACAGCGTCGAAGGCGTTGACGGTCCCGCGGCTACCGGGGGTACGATTGGAGGAGGCCTCAGTACAGAGCCCACAGGAAAATGCGTCGATGGTGGACCTGCTAGCACCACAGGACGTGGCATTGGGGGAAGCGATGACCTCGATACCTCCGCTGCCCCCGAAGGCACCAGAAGCAGCGTCGAGCCAGCCGCCGCAACCGTCGATGGAGGAGCCGGAGAAGACGGCGGCTTCTGGCCTGTCGAGGAGGTCGACTTGCGACCCTGGGCCGAGGGATGCCGGCGCCGCATTGGAGTTCAGCACCCCGGCGGAGTTGGTCAAGCATTACGGCGTCCCACGTGATGTGATGGACGAGATCGAGTCCTTGGCGTGAACCAAGGTCAAGACGGTCCTCCCACATTGGGGCAAGGAGCGCATCATACTCCGGGAGCTTTGCGACTCCAGCGCTCCGGGGATCGAGGTGGACGACCCAGCGAAAGTCAGGTGCTGGGAGGATGCAGAGCGGTCCCGGGCGTGGCTGCAGCACTTGCTGAAGCTGGGCGTCGAGCTCACCGAAGGCCTCGACCGAAATCTCATGGTGAGTCCCTGTGTAGACCGTATGCAGTTTTTTGAATTCTTTCGTATGGAATGCCTTAACCCTCGATTTCCTGTCTCCAGGAGGTGCAGAGGCGTTCCCACTCCAAGTCATACTTCCTCCATGACATGCTCAACAGCCGAGAGGAAGTGCTTCACCAACTCGAAGCCGGTCGATCTGCGCAGGGCAGAATGGCCGAGGTCGAGGAGGAGGTCAAGCGGACCATGGGGGAGGCTGCCAAAGCCAAAGAGGAGGCCGCCCAGGTGAAGGAGGACGCCGAGGCTGCTCGAGGGGAAGCCACCCAACTCAAGGAGGAGCTCAAGCGTGCCAAGGAGGAAGCTAACGTGGCCAAGGCCGAAGCGGAGAGGGCCAAGGGCGAGAGCATCCGAGCCCAGGAACGCGTCAAGCTACTCATGGGGGAGGCTAAAGGCTCCATGGAGCATATCTGCTCGCTGGAGGCCAATCTCACTGAAGTCTCCATGGCGCGCAACACCCTCTCCGCCTTGGCCCAGGAGGAGAAAAACCGAGCCGCTAGCCTGGAAACCCAGCTCGAGGCGATGAAGGCTACCCTCCAAGAGAAGGAGCAGGCCATCATCTTGGCTGGTGGCGCCCTCGAGACCCTCCACTGCGAGAAGACGGAGGTGACCCGGGCCTTCAAGGAGGCCCAGCGGGAGCGAGACGAGGCTCGGGAGGAGCGCGACGCCGTGCTGGGGGATCACTGCGCCCTTGAGACTCGCTGTGCTGGTGAGTTCCTTGAAGAGCTTTTGATCTTTTTTCTTCCCGTATGGTTTGTCTAACTCTTGTTTTGTGTTTCAGGCCTCGAGACCGAGCTGCGCGCGACCCAAACCGCCGCCAAGGCGCTACAGGAGAGCCTTGTGGCAGAGGGGGCGCTTCTCGGCTGGCTCCGGGTTGCCCTCGACAGGCTCTGCACCTCCTGGGAGGTTGGGCCCATCGAGGGTGCTGAAGAAGACATCCCGGGTGCCGGGCTCGTCGACCGGATCTACTACCTCGATGCCACCCTTCGTGATCGCGTGCGGGTGGCGCTTCATACCGGCGTGAAGCGGGCGATGGCAGTGGTCTCCTCCGGCTTCGTCTTCGATATGGACGTGGTCGCCCAAGGCTTCGTTCCTGATATCTCGAAGACCAACGCTGAGAACGAGGAGTGATGCTGAGGGCTCATCAATGACGCCGAGAGGCCGGGGGGAGCGCTGGCGAAGTTGTTCGAGGACGAAGTCCTCCCCCCCCGATGATGAAGGATACCTCGTCGAGGAGGGCAGCGACGGAACAGGCCTATAAGGCAAGGTTGGGCGAAGATGCCCATGTAATAAGTTAGTTTTTTATAACTTATATTCAATGTGGCTTTGAAAGCCTTTTTGAGTATTAATGCATCTATCGTAATGCAATTTGTCATTTTACTTTCAAGCCTTCTCTGCTTTCTTTCACCTAGAATTTGCTTTTTTGACTAAGTTTTCAATGCATGCTCGTATCCCTCGAGGGGGAGCGAGTGGAGGTACCGTAGCCCGGGGGCGTAGGAGAGCTCCTGGCTCGACAGCCCTCGACCCTCTAGGGAGTTTGAGGCGTTTTCTACTTAGTCATGAAGCATATTGAGGCGTAAGAAAGAAGAGGCGCTCGAGTTTTGATCGTCTGACTTTTGCTTTTTGACTAAGTGTTCGACGCAGGCTCGTATCACTCGAGGGGGGAGCAAGTGGAGGTACCGTAGCCCGAAGGCGTAGGAGAGCTCTCAGCTCAACAGCCCTCGACCCTCTAGGGAGTTCGAGGCGTTTTCTAGTTAGTCGTGAGCGAAAGGAGACGCTCAAATTTTAAAAAATCGTTCGTATTTTTAGGAACTTAGGGGGTTCTCCCCCGTTAGCCCCCGAGGGAGGCTCAACTCTAGCGAGACAGGGTCGAGGCTACCTCTTGCATGTACAATAACAAGTTTGAACTTATAATCAAAAGTACTCCTTATATTTGCCATGCGAAAATGTACAAAACATGCGAGAATGTACGAGGGCATTGGTGCCCTAAGGGTAGAAACGACATAGCTGTTCCGGGCTTTGTCGTTAGCGAGCTTTGTCGTTAGCGAGCTTGTATGTCCCGGGCTTTAGCACCTTAGCTATGGTGTATGGGCCTTCCCATGGCGGGGTCAGCTTGTGACGTCCCTTGTTGCTCTGTTGTCGACGTAGGACAAGGTCTCCAACTTGGAAGTCCCTCGGGCGCACGTGCTTGTCGTGGTAGCGTCGAAGTTTCTATTGATACCTCGTGAAGTGAATTAGTGCCATGTCTTGAGCCTCCTCGAGCTGGTCAATGGCGTTTGCGAGGGCTTCTTCATTGCTTTGCTCGTTGTACGCCTTTAGTCGAGGGGAACCATACTCGAGGTCAGCGGGGAGGACGGCCTCGGACCCATAGACCAAGAAGAATGGGGTGAACCCCGTGGCTCGACTAGGTGTTGTCCTTAAGCTCCATAGGACCGAAGGCAGCTCCACGGCCCATTTTTTCCGTGCTTGCTGAGGCGGTTGAGGATCCTTGGCTTGAGGCCCTGCAAAATCGTGCCATTGGCACGCTCGACCTGGCCGTTAGTTCAAGGATGTGCAACCACGGACCAATTCACACGGATGTGATGGCGATCGCAAAAATCCAAGAGCTTCTTGCCGGTGAACTGTGTGCCATTGTCCGTGATGATGATGTTTGGGACCCCAAAGCGACAGATGATGTCGGTGAAGAACTCGACCGCCCGTTCGGAGCGGATGTTGCCGATAGGCCAGGCTTCGATCCACTTGGTGAATTTGTCGACGGCAACGAGCAGGTGGGTGAAGCCTCCAGTTGTCCTTTTGAGGGGACCAACGAGGTCAAGCTCCCATACGGCGAACGGCCATGTGAGGGGGATCATTTGCAAAGCATGCGCAGGGAGGTGCGTCTGCTTAGCGTAAAATTGACACCCTTTGCACGAGCGGACAATGTTTGTGGCGTCAAAAACGGCGGTCGGCCAGTAGAAACCCTATCAGAAGGCATTGCCTATGAGGGTCCTTGGCGCTGCGTGATGGCCGCAGGCCCCGAGTGTATGTCCTCGAGGAGCCTCCTGCCTTCTTCGATAGTAATGCAGCGTTGAAGAACACCTGAAGGGCTTCGCCTATAGAATTCCTTGCCATCACCGTAGATGACGTAGGACTTGGCCAGTCGTGCGATTCGACGAGCTTCAATCCAGTCCTCCGGAAGCTCTCCCCGAATGAGGCAGTCAAGAAAAGGGACTCACCAATCCGGCGGTGGGCTCGACGGAGGAGGAGTCCCCTGGATCTCCATAACCTGGGCCCCGATCGAGGGGGCCCCAGTCGAGGTCGTGGGGTGGAGCTTCGAGGGCGTAGTGCAAGCCCCGAGCCCAAATCGATGGAGGGCTTGAAGAGGTTCCTCGAGAATACGTTCGGAGGGACTATACCTCGAGTCGATGCGATTTTTGCAAGCTCATCCGTGGCTTCGTTGTATCGTTGAGCAATATGACTAAGCTCGAGGCCGTGGAACTTGTCTTCCAACTTGCACACTTCATTGCAGTAGGCATCCATCTTGGCGTCGTGGCAGTTCGAGGCCTTCATCACTTGGTTGATGATTAGTTGTGAGTCACCTCGAACGTCAAGGCATCGAATCCCGAGTTCAAGGGCAACTCGTAATCCAGTGACGAGAGCTTCGTACTCCGTGACGTTATTAGAAGTGGCAAAGTGGATGCGAATGACGTAGCGCATGTGGACTCTAAGGGGTGAGATGAAGAGCAAGCCCGCGCCTGCTCCTGTCTTCATGAGCGACCCGTCGAAGTACATTGTCTACAGCTCGGCTTGGATTTGAACTGGCGGCAACTGAGTGTCAGTCCACTCAGCGACGAAATCCACCAGCGCTTGGGACTTGATGGCCTTCCGCGGTGCGTAGGTGATGGTCTCGCCCATGAGCTCGACCGTCCACTTAGCAATCCTTCCAGTGGCCTCTCGATTATGGATGATCTCCCCCAAGGGGAACGAAGATACCACGGTAACCGGGTGGCTGAGGAAGTAGTGCTGGAGCTTGCGACGTGTAAGGACGATGGCGTAGAGCAGCTTCTGCACCTATGGGTAGCGGATTTTCGTTTTCAAAAGCACTTCGCTGATGAAGTAAACCGGCCGCTGGACGGGCAAGGCGTGCCCTTCCTCTTGCCTCTCAACCACTATGGCCGCACTGACCACCTGAGTGGTTGCGGCGACATAGAGGAGGAGGGGCTCGGGCGGTTCAGTCGGCGTCGCTGGTCGAGGAGGGATGAGAATTAGGGTAGATGTTAGCATGCCTTTGAGTTCGTTGAGAGCCTCCTCGGCCTCCGCGTTCCATGTGAATCGCTCAGATTTTTTCAAGAGGCGGTACAGAGGCATGGCCTTCTCCCCTAAACGTGAGATGAAACGGCTGAGGGCTGCGAGGCAACCCGTGACCTTCTGCACGCCCTTGAGATCCCGAATCAGCCCCATTCGCATGATGGCCGCCACCTTCTCGGGGTTGGCCTCGATCCCACGCTGGGAGACGATGTATCCAAGGAGCATGCCCCGAGGCACTCCGAAGACACATTTCTCGGGGTTGAGTTTTATGTTTTTGGCTTGAAGGCACCCGAACGCGATTTCGAGGTCATAGATGAGGTTGTCCACTTTTCTAGACTTGACCACGATGTCATCGACATAGGCCTCGACCGTGTCGCCTATGTGTTCGCCAAAGACGTGGAGCATGCACTGCTGATACGTCGCCTCGGCGTTTCGAAGGCCGAAGGGCATGGTGACGTAGCAGTACATGCCAAAAGGTGTGATGAAGGAAGTCGCGAGATGGTCGGACTCTTTCATCTTGATTTGGTGGGAGCCGGAATAAGCATCGAGGAACGAGAGGGTTTCACATCCCGCGGTAGAGTCAACAATTTGATCAATGCATGGTAAGGGAAACGGAACTTTGGGACATGCTTTGTTTAAACTAGTATAGTCAATACACATCCGCATTTTTCCATTCTTTTTCTTAACTAGCACGGGATTAGCTAACCATTTGGGGTGATGGATCTCCTTGATGAATCCAGCCGCCAAAAGCTTGCGCACCTCCTCACCGATGATCCTGCGCTTCTCCTCATCGAAGCGACGCAGGCGTTGCTTCACCGGTCTGGACCCGGCCTGGATCTCCAAGGCGTGCTCGGTGACTTCCCTCGGTATGCCCGGCATATCCGAAGGACTCCACGCAAACATATCAGTGTTCGCGCGGAGAAAGTCGACGAGCACAGCTTCCTATTTGCCCTCGAGGTTGGCACTAATCATTAGCACCTTCTCGCCGGGGAAGCTCGGGTCGAGGGGGACTTTCTTGGTGTCTTGTGCCGGCTCAAAGTTGCCGGTGTGCCTCTTGGGATCTGGCACCTTGTCGGCAAGGCGCTCGAGGGTCGCGGCTATCATGGCATTTTGCTCGACGGCCTCTCCATACTCAACGCATTTGACGTCGCAGTTGTACGCGTGCTCGTAGGAGGAGGCGACGGTGATGACACCCTTGGGTCCTGGCATCTTGAGCTTGAGGTAGGTGTAGTTTGGGATTGCCATGAACTGCGCGTACCCCGGTCGGCCGATGATAGCGTGATAAGTTCCGTGAAACCCGACCACCTCGAAGGTGAGGGTCTCTTTCCTGAAGTTGGCAGGGGTGCCAAAGCAGACAAGAAGGTTGATACGGCCGACGGGTAGGGCCTTCTTCCCTGGCACGACGCCATGGAATCCCCCGGCGCTGGGTCAGAGTTGGCACCTCTTGACTCCCAGGAGGTCGAGGGTCTCAAGGTAGATGACGTTCAGGCTACTGCCGCCGACCATGAGGACCTTCGAGAGGCGGGTGTTCATGATGATTGGGTCGACGACGAGCGGATAGGCCCCGGGGTTGGGGACATGATCTGGATGGTCATCGCGGTCGAATGTGATGGGCGCGTCAGACCAGTCGAGGTAGTGAGGTGTTGCGACTCGGACGAAGAAGACTTCTCGACGCTCCCGCTTGCGCTGTCGAGGCGTGAGCTGGGTCGAGGGGCCCCCGTAGATCATGTAGCAGTCATAGACTTGGGGAATTTTCCATCTTCCCCGTTGTCTCCCTCACCGCCGCCTTGGTCTTTCTTGTTGTCACCCTTCTTCACGCCCACTTGCTCAAAGTGCTTTCGAAGCATGCGGCAGTCCTTAAGCTTGTGCTTTGCCCCATCCTTGTGATATGGGCAGGGCTCCTCGAGCATTTTGTCAAAGATGGCGCCCTCGGGGGGACCTCGAGGTCTTTTGCGTTTGGTTGCTGCGACGAGATCATCTTCTGCAGCCTCACGCTTGCCTTGCTGATTTTTCTTCTTCTTGTTGTTTCTCTTCGGCCCTTTGCTCGAGCCTCCGGCGTCGTCGGCTGCTGGCGCCTTTCCCTTGTCCTTCCTGTCGCTGAAGAAGGCGCCAACCGCCTCTTCGTCGGCCGCATAGTTGGCGACCACATCCATGAGCTCGTCGACGATGTTGGGACGGTTACGCCCCAACTCGCGAACTAGGTCCTTGCAGGTTGTACCCGCAACGAATGCTAGAATGATGTCGAGATCGGAGATGTGGGGTAGTTCGGTGCGGAGCTTGGAGAATCGTCGAGCAAAGTCACGGAGAGACTTCCCTGGTTTCTGCTTGTAGTTGCGCAGTTCCCAGGAGTTCCTGGGACGCACGTAGGTACCTTTGAAGTTCCCCTCGAAGATCCGGACAAGGTCGACCCAGCCGCGAATCTGGTCAGGGGGAAGCTCCTCGAGCCACCTACGCGCGATGTCGGAAAGGAATAGGGGAAGGTGACGTATGATAACGTGATCATCACGTGCCCCGCCCGCCTGACAAGCCAGCCGAAAGTCAGCTAGCCAGAGCTCGGGATTGGTTTCGCCGTTGTATTTGACGATGCTCGTGGGGGGTCAAAACTTGTCGGGCAGCTGGGCGCAGCTTATCGTCCTGCTGAAGACTCGGGGACCCGGTGGCTCCGGGGCCCATCGGTCTTCGTCGCTGTCGTAACGCCCTCCACGATGGGCGCTGTACCCTCTATCCTCGGCATCCCTGTACTTGTGTCTACGGTTCTCAACAATGTCAAGGCGTGCGTCACGGGGAGCGTGGTCATTGTTGATACGTTCTCGGGCCGGCTTCTTCTTTGGTCGGGGGGGCCGCCCCCTGATCGACCGAGCTCTCCCTTTCGAGCCAGGAGGGCTCGACCTGAGGTTCGGAGGCTGCCCCTCGACGCCTCGAGGCTAAGCTCTCGGCTTGTTGGACAGCAGCAACTTGGAGGAGATCCTTGACCTCGCGTTGTATTCGCCGAGCTTGCGAGTTGGATGGCGTGGGCATATTGTGAAGGGGCATAGCCGCCGTGACAATGTTCTGGCTTGCTTGGGGATAACGGTTGACGGGTTGCTCGGGTGCCCCAGCCTCGTTGATCTGCCGGTTGACCTCTCGGGCCCTGGCTCGGGCTCTACCGCCGGGCGGTCGCCGCTCTTGCTCGAGGGTTAGCTCGAGCAGGCGCAATCATTCCTGCTCGTCGGTGAGCTTCGCCTGCAACTCCTGAATTTGTGCCAGTTGTGCATCCTGCTCGCCAGGACAGGGGCACGCCTCTCGGGGTGCATCTGGTTGTTGGTCCTCTGCTCTGGGGAGAGCACCTCCCGCCACAGCAGTAGCTGCCCCGGCCGCTGGATCGATGGTGTCCTGATTGGAGGCGACATCACCATCGATGTGGAGGCACTCGCGGGTAGGATCCCAATGATCAGAGTCAGAGTCGGGGTCGCCGCAGCAGAAAACGGGGAATTATCCCTGCGCCTCATCCTGCAGCTGCCGTCGGAGTGTGCCGACGGCGTACCTCCGAGGGCCGGGCGCTCTCGCGAAGGCCAAGCCCTCGAAGGCTGGTGTGACAGTCCCCACATCCGTCATTGCACATAGAAGGGTGCCTGGGTGGTCCTCTAACATGCTCATGCTGGAGTGGGTCACTATCAAGATCGTTGTCGCGGGATTGTTGAAGTCGAACGAAGGCCGACGATGACGCTCGAACAGCTCATGCGGAAGCCGGCTCGATCGAGCGAGGACTTCGTCACGCTCCCTTGATGAGCGTACTATGAAGGTGGAGTCGGGGTTGTGGTGGGGTCCTGCCGGTTCACCCTCTACATCTGAACTCGGGTCAGACAATCCCCCAACAAGGGGTTCCTCATCTGGTCAGGGGCGAGGAGAAAGTGGTGGGAACCATCCTTGACTTAGATTGATGGCGATGACGGTGTCAATCGTGCCTCCTTCTGGATGTGGCAGCATGGTGGTGAAACCGGCGAGTGGCCCCCCATGAGCGTGGGGGGTACCGTGACCTCCGTTTGGGTTACTGATCAAGAGCAGGGTCATGTCATTGCCCTGGCCGAGGGACATGAACTCCAGGCTCCCAAACCAGATCACCGTAGCGCACGAAAGTGGTGAAACAAAGTCGCCCATCTGGAAAAATGGCGGGAAATCATTAGTGACACGCGGTTCCCCTACCTGATGCACCAACTGTTGGTGTTTCGACCCCGACGGGGGGTTAACACCAACGAGTAATGTTCGTAATTGCGTGCTCCCTTAATCCGGTGGGTGATGCAAGAAGGACACGGCGATTTATCCTGGTTCGGGCAAAGAAGGCCCTACGTCCAGTGGGGGGAGGATAGTTCGTGTTCTCTTGCACCGAAGTGCTAGTACAGGGGAAAATACAAGCAGGTGCGAGGAGCGTGAGCTAGAGCTTTGGCATTTCGGGCGCCTAGCTCTCTACTTTACACTGTCTCACGGTATTGTTTTGTGATCTAAAGCCTTAGTGTTTCTATGCTCTAGATCCTCTTGTCCGTTCTCCTCTTTTTTAACATCCTGGCGCCTCCTTTTATAGGTGAAGGAGGGGCACAGGAGTACAGATATTTAGAGTTCACATGGCTGGTGACGTATGACGTTGAGGCCGATCACGTCGGTGCTGCTGTAGAGATGTACGTCGGCATGGGAGGTCCTGCAGCCGTCACATTGGGAGTTGTTGAAGTGCAGCCTGGAGTCGTTGGAGTCCCGCTCGAGGGTTCGTCCGACGAATTCGAGGGGCGGCGGTCGAGGATCTAGCTCGAGTCGAGGGGGTCGAGTCGAGAGGGTCGAGCCTCACCGGATAAGGTCGAATCCCGGGAAATGCGGGGAACGTGCTGATTTATGCGTCTCGAGGGGGTGTTGGACGGGACACAGTGCTCGGCATGGCACAACAGTGAAGTACGACCCACGGGATACTGGGGCATGGGCGGTAAAAGCAAGATTTGACTGCCACACCCACAACTGTTACCGTAACTGTGGCCATACAGTTAGGCGGGGGTAGGTAAAACACATTAAATGCGCCTGGATCCGTACAGGAGAGTCGGTAGCCGAGGGGTGCACTGTCCTCGAGGACTGCCCATTCGCGCAAACGAAGTTCCGTCCTCGAGGGTAGGCTCATTCGCCGGGTGAAGTTCCGTCCTCGAGGGGTCGCCCGAATTGTACCCTCGAGTGTACAGTCCCAGTCCGCGCGGTAGCCCCTCGAGCAGGCTTTAGCTTTGGGCCGTCGTAACCTGTTCGTGGGTCAGCCCAATATGCCTTAGCCTGTGGGCCTTCGAACGTTAACGTGGGAGGTCACTGGAGGGTTCGTGTTGCTGATTTTGCGGGGTTTAGCCCGGTAAACCAAGGGTTTGGGGTACCCATTTCCTGGGTAACGACACTTGGTTTGGTTGTATTTGTACAATACATCCATAGGTCCTTTTAAATTAAGCATGGTGCTTAGGTTAAAATGACCTTGTTTGATCAAATTTTGACATGGTATTGGAGTTTGATTAATGAACTTTGAGTTGTTGACATAACAATATAAGTAAACTAATATGGAGACAAACCAAGGCATATCTTTCTCTGCATCTCTATCTTGGCCTTGTTTGAGTTTGAATAAAAGTTGAGTGAACAAGTTTTATTTCATTAATAAATTTTTATAATAAATTAAGGTCCGTAGGTTTCAACCTGGTAGAGCCCATGCTTGTTTTCATTTCTTTTTGTTTCTTGGATAAAAATAAAAAAATAGGTACAAGAATAAATATGGGGGAGATCTCTCAAGCATACCTAACACATCTTCAAGATCTCCCTTGCACGCTGCACAACATTGAGTGACTCATCATGCAAAAGGACAAAGACACATGACTTCCATTAACTCCTTCATCTTCATTTGTGGTTTGTGCAACTCTATCCTCACATCTCCTGAGTTTACTTTGAGAATTTAAATTGATTAAATTAAAAGGACAAACTTTTTGGCACAACATCTTCATGCTATCCTTCGATAAAATTTGCATACTCTTTATTCCTCGCCAACATACCTATAACTTGTGAACAACTATCATAGGGACCCCATGTTATGTAAGTAATTGGAGTATGTGATATAGCTGGATGATTTGAACCTTGCTCTTTTTTTATGAAGGACTTGGGATTTATTTTACAAAATCAAAATGCAATGGCATGCTACTCTATGATAATGAATTTCCTACCAAGGCCATATGACATGATTCATTTATACAAACCCTTAGTCATATGCTGCTCGTTGGATCATTGAGTTGAGTCAAATTGTTGTGACCTATGTGAGATTATGGTCATGCACCCATGATTGAGATTCACCATAAAATGCCAACTGAAAATGCTGACTCTTACCCTTAGAGTTGTGCACTCTTCCACCAAATAAAAATGCTGACTCTTACACTAAGAGCCGCACCATGTTGTGACCTATGTGGCGGGTGCTCTAGTAGAAGGACCCCGGGAACGGGTAAGCCTTGATATCATACTAGAGTAGTAGTTGATAGCTTAGACATGGTGTTTAGGGCCGAGGCTACCTTCGTTTGCTTCGTATCACGACAGGCAGAGGGGTAGGCAGACAGGTGGTGACAGCCCTGTTCGTCCCTAGCACTCCCCCATGTCAGTGTGCGGCGTAGAGCTGTAGACCCGCAACGCTTGGCAGACCAGGTGTTATCCGGAGCCCAAAGTAAGCAAGTAGAAGTTCTGCAACACTATTATTAAGACTAAAAAGCTATAAGAATCCTTCTGTACCCCCTTTTTATCTCTACTCTTGTGTTGTTCCTTGGGCGAATTAGCTAGAAGAAATACCTCCGTTCCCTGTGGAAAATACGATAAACTGAATACTTTCGGGTGAAGGCTACAACGGTATTTCCGTGCGCTTGTGGAATTTTCTGCTAATGCTAAGAAACACCAACAATGACCCCTTCTTTGCTTGTCGTCCTTCACGCCATTCTGGTTATCGGCCTTCGTGCCGTTGTGATTAGCAGCTATAGTGGCATTGTGTATGTCGGCGACCACTCCGTTGTGTTTGCCGGCCATCGTGCCGTTGTTTCTTGTAGGTTATCGATACCTCCCCGTGCAGGGGAGGTTCTATCAAAATTTTATCTTATAGTTTTGTATTTCTTCTTTTGCAGGAGAAGAGTGTGTCTAAGGTGACCCAGAGGACCCGACCATCTTCGTCGACGCTGCAGTCCTGCCTGCAGTGCACCGCCTCGCCACTGTGCCGCTAGCCTGTCTCCACCGCCACCCTAGGTATAATTAACCTCTCTTCCTGGTCTTTGTCATACTTAGGTCATGTAACCTAGTCAGGTGTCTCCTGTCTGAAAGAGATACGGCTGGAGGTATGTAGGTCTTTACATATCTACGATCGTATCTATTTTGGATTGTCCACATTTTTTGGACAGGCCGCGGATGCGTAGATGAGTTAGTTTCCATGGTCCTCTCCTATCCGA
>JALGXP010000384.1:0-35478 GCA_023333625.1 Bothriochloa decipiens | reverse complement strand
AAAAAAACAAGATTGAGGGTGGATTTTATGAGTTACTGGAAAAGCTCTTAGCTTTCAACAAAACAAATAGTCACAGAAATACATAAAAAATTGTATCGTATTAATCTTAGCAACATATATACTTGCCTATAAATCACATGCATGATGTTTTTTACCTATATGCACGCATCCTACGTCTTCTATGTTGGTTTGGAAGGCATTCACTTTCTGAACAATTTGAAAGGCAAGTATCGAAAAATAATATAGGAAATAGTTTAAATTTCATAATAATTTGCATAATTAGGACAAAAAGCACGCAGTCTCCGGGTATAAATAGCCATAGGCACCCAAAGACGAACTATAACATCAACGATCGAGATTGAAATATCTTCTGCTAGCTCGTAAAGAAATTCTTATACAGAGGAAGAGGCCGGATCATGGAGCGTACAGGTGCAGTAGCTGTGCTCATCGTGCTCGCCTTTCTTGTCGCCTTAGCGGGTAATAACTTGACTATGACCATGACACATCTTTCTCTCAGCAGCTGCAGCTCTATAATACCATCGAGTTTTCTATTTTATTTCGAACTAATAGCTAACAAATGCATGATTTGTTTCTTGTCCATGTGATATTTGTGTGTTGCTTGCTCCAGCCTCGTCGAATCCTGCGTGCTGCAACGACTATCATTCATGGGGCTCGCAGAACCAGATTGGGTGCTCTTCGGATCAGAATGTGTCCTGCAACTCGTGGTGCCAGGCCTCTTGCCGCGGCGGCGAGTGCAAGCTCCGCGGTGGCCAGCGCAAGTGCCACTGTTACTGCTGATCTCGGGTCGGTTGTTGGGCTATGTTATATGTAGATTCGGCAAATAAAGAGCTACAATGGCAGTATATAAGTACTAGTGCTATCTGTACTTGAGATAGCCGCAGTGAGTTTTTCTTTGACATTTATTTTGTTCGATCATGGATTGATCATCAAGCAGAATAAGCTTACAACACAGTTAATTTATAGTGAGTTGGATATAATCGTCGCAGAATTGTGGACGACATTGAACAAATAAAGATATACTCATGACTTTTGAACAGTTGTTGAACCTATACCCCTTAGAAACCTAGATGATTGTCGATGATTTGAGAAAAGGGTCAGCGCGGTCAGCGAGAAATTTGCATGTTTTCCTGTGTAGAAATTTGCACATGGTGTACCTTCTGTATTCTGGCAAGATGAATAGTGTGGTGGCAAGCTTGCTCACCTTCTCCCACAGCTAAGCGCATTATGCAGGGCATAGGCATTGGCGCATTATGAGCACTTGTTCATACGTGGATTGACTGGCCACGGGCACAACGCTTGTTTTTTTCTTCCAAACACCAAAATAAAAAAGAGATACTCTTGGGGAAAAGTTACTGCTATTAACATGTTTGAGCGAGCAATCTTGATATATATGTGTGTGACTTCACTTGAGAGCTAATCTGACGACTTGACGATCTTTCTGAGTTCGTTATGAGTCAAAGAATCTGATGACTTGACGATCTAACCATGCTTAGTTTCATTTTACTGCTGCACATACAATAAATATCCTGTGTCAAGATTCTGGATTTGAGACCTTCACTACAGTAAGGGACAGCACCCGTCCTACCCTTACCCTAAGTGCCTAACGCACCAGAAATTAAAGGCAACACACACCAAGCTAGGAAACTTCAACAGCTCATCATGCATCGCCAGATATGTCTACCTTTACATATGATTTGAAATAAAGGTTTGTATGAACCGATCGAAGTGCATGCAAGTAAGATGCCACAATGCGATGAGTAGCTGAGCACTGATATATACACCTTACCTAAGAAGCTAATCACAAGAGTTGGAAGGTTTTTTTAAACACGTCAAACGCGTATTTCATTAAGCAGGAAGAAGTTTTTTTTAGTACATGAAAAATTAGAAAAAAAAAGGGGGAAACGGTAACCCGCGGTTACCGAAACACCCCGACGCCAACTCACACGAGGTTATGATTACATAAAAGATTTTGGGACGACGACCGACTGATAGGGGCTACCCCGTGTCGTCCTCTGACCCAGACATGTCCAAATTCATGCTTGCTAGGTCGAGGCTTCCATTAAAGTAGATCTGCAACGCCCGCTTCTTCCTTTCTAACATGTTATGGAAGGCGGCCTTGAACTTCTTCTCGATGTCCAAGTCGACAGCTCCCTCCTCGACAGCAACGTCCATCTTCTTCAACAACACGATTTGGGCATGCCTGGTGACGTTTGCCGCCCGCGGCGTGGCCACGATGCGAGCACTTCGCCGCAACGAGTGAACAGAGACCGACGTCTTGGAGCGTCGCAACTGAGGCTTCCTAATGAGCGGTGTCTGCAATGGCAGGCAAACCAATGCCTCGTTTGCCTCCAACTCACCTTGGACCAGATTAGCGGAAGCAGATGGACACTGGCTCACAGGCTCCACGGCATCCTGGCGGTCCTCATCAGCCGGGAGGCCACCGGAGAGGTCGACCTCGATCATGGGTGGCTCAATGGACCCTGGTGGGGTTAGGCCAGGGTCGGCCACGCCGTCCTCAACCATGGCCATACCCGCGAAGCCTGTCTCCACCTCCACTGGTAAGGTATGGCCAGAGCTGCCGACATCCGGGCCTGAGAGAGACAGCTCCATCGACGTAACCAGCTCCGACACTGCCTGGCAAGCATCCATCTCGATCATCATGGGATCAAATTCCTTACGCGGAACATCATCCCCCAGAGCGATGCAAGAGGGGCTTGCCTGATGACCCACACCTCGGGCCACAATCAAGGACATATCAAATTTGAGAGAAAGGTGCGCCAGAAGCTCATCTAGAGTGGCAGCACCAGCAAGCGCGACAAGGGCATAGGCGGGGCCTCACCAGCCGTGGCGACGTTCCTCCGGACGACGAATGTCTCCGTCCTTGGGCGGTTGTCGTCACCCAAGGGCGGAGATACCATCGGCTGCTGCAGAGGCGAGGACGACGCAGTCGACCGCCGCCCATGAGGCGGAGACCTCGCCGCTGTCTAGACAGAGGCATCTCGACTGGGGCCACGTGCCGACGAAGGCCCTTGCCAGCGGGGCGGCACACGGCCAATCGAGCACGTCCCAGCTCGATGACCAACCCCCTGGCAGCGTAGGCATCGCACCGCGAAGCGACACTGAGCGGCGACGTGGTCCCGCGCAAGAAAGTTGAAGCAGCGACCCACCAGCTCAGGTGGGATAGGACAGTGGTGCCTGAGTGGCGTTTTCCCCCGCGAGCGACGGCGATGACGTCCCACGACAGTCCTAAGCATCGACGTAGGACCCACGACGAGCCGCGTCCCGTAGGTCAAGCTGCTTGCACACCGGCACCCTCGCCGCCTGGGCAAGGCGACGATGCGTGGGCACACGCGGGCGCTGCGATGGAGGTGGTGGAGGTGCGATAGGAGACCTGCGCCGTTGACGCCGTCGTTGACGTCGCCTCTTCCCTTGGGCATCCACTGCGGCGGCCCCGGCCGACGGCGTAGTCGTGCCTCACGACGCCCTGTGAGCCACCTCCAGGTACGACGGTCGCGAGGCAGGGGCCGGCTCGTCGTCAGAGATGCCTGCACCCAGGTCGGCGTCTGCCCAACGCTTGGCCTTGGAGCGCCCCACCGAGGTACCTCCAGGGTGGAATGGTGGGGCGTGTGGGGAGAGTGATGAGCGCCCTGTCGGCTGCAAGGTCGCGATTTGGGGGCCGACATCGTCTTCCTCCTCGTCATCGTCGTCATCGAGGACGTCCTCGACTACGACCTCTTCCTCGGGCAGCAGCGCGGCGGGCGGCTTCCAGCGGCGTTGTGGTTGCCGCACCCGCAGCGGCCACCAGCTCGCCTGCGACCCCCGACGCCGGGCACCCAGGGGAGCCCCGCGCGACGAAGGAGATGCCCCCAACGGCGATAAGGTCGCTGCCAGGGCCGCCTCGATCCCCCGGGACATGGGCTCCGCGAGCGAGGAGGATGCGGGGGGTGGTGGGGCGGTGGCGGAGGGGCTCGTCAGCAACGGACTAGCGGCCGGCGACGACAGGGTGCGGCAGCCGACCGCCGGAGGCCCTGCTACTTCACCGGCCGGGAACTCCGTGTGGCTGGGAAGAAGCGCCTCATGGTCCACATGGATCAATAGATCAGGGAGCAGGGGCGCCTCGATCCCCCGGGACATGGGTTCCGCGAGCGAGGAGGATGCGGGAGGTGGTGGGGCGGTGGGGTAGGGCCTCGCCAGCAACGGACTAGCGGCCGACGACGACGGGGTGCGGCAGCCGACCGCCGGAGGCCCTGTTGCTTCACCGGCCGGGAACTCCGCGTGGCTGGGAAGAAGCGCCTCATGGTCCACATGGATCAATAGATCAGGGAGCAGGGGCGCAGGATCTGCAGTCGGAGGGAGGAGGGGCGGAGTGTGGAGGCTGGGCTGGGTGGCGGCGCCGCCGCAGCATCGGTCGTGTCGGAGGGGAGGTGGGTAGGGAGGGGGCGGGTCAGAGCCATCCCCGCGTAGGTTTGCAGTCCCACAAGAGTTGGAAGTATTCTTTTTGTGGAGACTTTGGCGTGTATTCAAGGTGAAATCAAATGAATTTGGATTGAGAATGGTGCCCAAATTGTGACAATTTCTATCCTAAGAGTTCCAAATCCGATTCTAGATATTGTGAGGAGTTTCAAGAACATTTACTTGAATAGGAAATGGACTTATTAGAGAATTCGGACCAACTTTCACAGGTAGATAGTTGCCTGAATCCCAATCAAAGTTGGCTTAGCTGACTTATAGGGTCGCCTTAGCCGACTTTTATGGTTCAATCTGCAAATTTTACAAATTCATGTGGAACATTATGATGTAAGCTTGGTTTTTTGTGGGATAAGACGGCCACTATATATATATATATACACGAGACAAACCAACCAGTTGAAGTATCCAACCCATCAAAAAATCAGTCCACCTTACTTTTTGCACTTTCTAATCTTTTCCAACTCCATTGTTGCTGTTCTGCACCTCTATCGATGAGTTTTGGACATTCTAGGTGACCTTGACCCTAGGGCAACCCCCCAACACGCTCCTCCCTGACAGATCGTCCCAAGAGATGTTTCATGTTTGTGGTCACTTCGGATAAGATCATAGCACAGGGCTGGCCTAATCCTGCCTGACTCACTGTGTGGATTTGATTGTGTGCGGCCATGTAAGCTAGCACTTGATGGTGTATGGCCAATTTGTTTTTTAAGTCTAGGAATGGATGTATCAGAATTGTCTTTTTTTAAGGAATAGGTATCTGTATGTATTCACATCCAAATTTTGAATAGCCAAACGAAAAGGCTGTATCGGACACATTAAAATTTTGAATGCCCAATTCAAATATTTGAGAATATTCAGATTTGTATTTGTACTGTAACGTATAGACATATCAAAATGAAATATGGACTATCCGTTTCCACTGCTATATGTAGTGGGTCTCTTGTGTGCTTCATGGAAACTCTCAGCAAGATTACCTCATATTCACCTGGATATGGAAATCGAAATGTACAAACAGAATCAAATCCTTTGCCTAGCTTATCCTTGTGGACACAGGCTAAACAAAAGATCGAAGCTCGATCAGAAAAAGAAATCTACTCACAGAGGAAGATGTTAACTGTGTCACGTGCAGCCCTTTCACCCAACAATGCTGGCAAAGAATCAACATTCAGTGGGAAAACACGCAAGGCCTCTCAGCCCAAGTGGCCATTACCAGAAGCCAGCATAACAAAGTCTTCTTCATAGCAACCTGGGGTATTTGGAAAATAAGGAACAGGAAGATCTTTGAGAATCATAGAATAAGGCACGGTACTCAGTGTCTGCTTCCATCTGTGAGACTGAAGGAAGACATTAGGACTTCTTTGATTCTTTCTGCGTCTGTTAGATGCTTTCAGTTAATGTTTAGGCCATTTTGCTTTTTGCTGTCTTTGTTGTTCTAGTTTGTAAGTATCCTTTAGTTCACAAAAAAAAAGTTTGTAAGTATCCTTTTACTTTTTAATGAAAGTTGGAGTATTATGAGGATTTCCGCCACAGCTATTGCCTGAAAAAAAGGATTACCTCATCATATTTGATGAAAGCACCCATTTTTTTACTTAACTCATTTATTAATTAATGAAAAACAATTAACTAAATGAACTATTTTTTATTTGATAGTACCCTTTGGATGCATAGGGCTAATTGTTAGATAGCTAGTTTTTAGCTCTAGCTCATACAAATAGGGGGCTAATAGGTGGCAAAACTTTTAGCCACTAGTTGTTATGCAACTAGATAGCTAACCACTACTAATTATTCGAGCTAATTTTAAGCCCGAGTTAATAACTGGCCCTAACTGATCCAAACATGCTCTAAACATAATGGGAGGATTCCATGGAATTAAATGTGACAAAATAATACTATATTCTTGCATTAAATAGACACTAGAGACCCACAGATATA
The DNA here is from genome assembly GCA_023333625.1 of Bothriochloa decipiens. Lineage (NCBI taxonomy): Eukaryota > Viridiplantae > Streptophyta > Magnoliopsida > Poales > Poaceae > Bothriochloa > Bothriochloa decipiens. The sequence continues at coordinate 29,055 of JALGXP010000384.1, read as the reverse complement.
ATATGTCTATTCTCTATAAATGAAGTGGATCTGGCCCCAGATATAGGAGTATACATATTTCACTATATCATACTCAATGGTTTTAGCAACTTACTAACTAGCCATTAATATTGAACTTTGTGGATGCATTGCATTGTTGCTTCCTCCCTTTATATATCTATATACGTAATATTGAATTTTTCATTGTGCCGTGGTCCAACACCAAGTCACCACATAATAGATTACATGTGACAGACCAATCCTGCAAAGATGTTGCTCGAGAAAGTAGCTGCTCTACTGCTCGTCTGTGTAGTAGTCTATCCCCATCTAGCCATGGGTACATGTACCGAAAAGCACAAGGAAGCCATCCTGGAGCAGTGCAAGGAGTTCATCCGTTATGGACCGCCCCATCCGTTCTCTAAACAACTGCATGGTGCCTGCTGCAAGGCCGCAAGAGATGTCCCTCAACTGAACATGCATTGCATTATCAAACTGCTCACACCTAGAGAGGAGAAGGAGTACAGCGAAGACAAGGTCGTGCAGCTTAAACATTTCTGTCAGATGCGTCACCATCATGGTAGGAATTGAATTCTCTATGTGTAAAGTGAAATATTTTCTGCAGGTACTGTAATAGTTATGTTGTTCCTGATAAGTGCTAACACTTTTTCGGTTGTTGTTTTTCTTGCCAAGGCCCTGTGGCGTAAACTGATTGCTGCCATAGATGATATTGAAGAGCAGGGTTTGGAGTAAGGAGTTCCAACTTCCAAGGAAGATAGACCCGCTAGTTAATAAAGTTGAACAAAGTGTCATCACATTGATATTAGCTAGGAGTATATTTATTCAATAAATGAGAATTGATTGATGAATAATAGTAGTATTTTCTGATGCTGTTTGTTTCATGATAAGCATACCTCTCTATTGAATTGTGATTAATTGACCCAAAAAATATCTTCATGAAAACATGTATATCAAGTATGAACGCAGAACATATTTAAATAATGAGGAATCTTATCTTCTTAGGATTGTTGTGATATATAGGCCCCCTCTTTGTCACCCATTTTTCCTCTTGCAGATACCTCTCTTCTCCTCCCTCTAATGTAGAGATCCAACAGAATGAAACTCACATGAACATCTAGAAATGAAATCAAAGATATATATTAGTCATGAAATCGACCTAGCCACGACATAGGCACAAAAATTTTGATGACAACCAAATTACTGCCAAAAATAAAGGTGCTTCAGTTCATCAAACTACTAGTGCCTTCCCTGCAGTGGAGACTTCAAAGACTAAACCTAGTTTGAATGAATAAATTACAGGCCTAATAATCTACAAGAAAGTGTGTAGGGCAAAGTAACACAGCCATTAATTGAACCCAAGCAGAAGTACGTATGAACCCAGCTCACAACAAAAACAAAATTATGAACAAGAGACCTAACAGTAAATGAACTAAGAGAGAGGAAGCTGGGGCCAAAAATCTCACCTCAGGAACAGGCAAGGAGTGGAGATTTGGGATACATTTTGATGTTCCGCTCAGAAATCACAATGTCATTTTGGCTGAATACGGCATCAGAACAAAGGCATTTTCTCAGACTTTACTCAAGAGTCACAGTATACATTGGAGGCTGCAGGTTTCTGTTTCTAATGTTTTTGTTGCTATGGTATGAAAATTACATAAAAAACATGTCCTCTGAAAATCCTGAAGGACATCAGCAGATTTATGAAGGTTGGAAGCATGCTAGACGACATGGATAAAAATGGTCAGTGAGAAGGGAAGAAGTGAAGAACCACATGTGTTAATTTTATATAACGACAAATGAAACAATTTGACGATCAAAGCTGCATGTTAGTACATATCATGAAAAACGATAAAGCAAGCTAATATCAGAATTACACAAGTTTGCTACCTCATGATGGCTATTCTTTCCCTATTGGTTTACTGCACTATGCCCAGCTGTCTTCTTGAGTTCCATCTCCTTCATGGTTCGTCTTATCCTTTCAGCATCTTCCAACATTCTGGCTTCGAAGTACATGTTTGACATTAAAACATAGAATGTGACATCATTGGAACCTGACTGGAATAGGTCCTTGGCAACGAATTCAGCTAGCTCCAGATTGCCGTGAAGCTTACAACCTCCAAGGAATGCACCCCACACGCACTTGTCTGGACACAACGACATTCCACTGATGATTTCATATGCTTCCACAAGTCTACCAGCTCGCCCTAGCATGTCCACAATGCAGGCATAGTGCTCCAGTGTAGGCGACATTTGGTAGTCAGAAAGGATGCTGTTGAAATGCTTCAGTCCTTCGTTAACAAGGCCTGAGTGGCCACATGCCACTAGAACTGCAGTGAATGTGAAAGAATTTGGTCTGACCCCTTCACTTTTCATCAGGGAGAAGAGCTTGAGAGCCTCTTCAGAATCCCCATGGTTGGCATATGCACTTATCATGGCACTCCAGGACACAACACCACGTACATGCAAACAGTCAAAGACTTTCCTTGCATCAGCAATCTCGCCGCACTTTGCATACATGTACACAAGAACATTGCCAATCCTTCCATCTGCGTCAAGCCCATGTCTCCAGGCCAACTCATGCACCCATTTGCCAGTCTCCAGGGCTCCTGAGCGTGCACAGGCAGACAGAACACTGACCAAAGTCACACAATCAAACCCGAGCTTCTCAGTAAGCATTCTGCCGAAGAACTTGATTGCCTCAACCGCATCACCATGCTGCTCATACATTGCAACCATCGTGTTCCAAGAAACCAGACTGCGTACCACCATTCCCTCAAACAGAGCTTCTGCCATGGGAATGCTCCTGCACTTCCCATACATTGCAATGAGGGCATTAACCAACGGAATATTTGCATCAAACCCTGACTTGATCACGAACCCGTGCACCATTTCCCCAGCATCCAGCCATTCTTGGCCCTGTAAGCAGGGCAGGAAACTGATCAGAGTGATCTCATTCGGAAGTACACCCTCAGCAACCATCATGCCAAACAGCGCAAGTGCCTCCCCAAAGAAGTAGTTCTGCACATAGCCTGCAACCATGGCCGTCCAGGACACCACCGTCCGGGACGAACCACGGCTCTCCGCAAAGACCAGCTCCGCGTCCGCCACCTCCCCTTCCTGGAAGTACATAGCGATGAGAGTGCAGCGCACGAACCCATCCCCAGCGAGAGCGAACCGCACCGCGTCGCCGTGCGCGGCCCGCCCAAGCCACGGCTGGCGCGCAGCCGTGCAAGCCGGGAGCACGATCGGGTAGGTGTAGTGGTCCGGCGCGACTCCCGCGGCGCGCATCCGCTTGTAGAGGGCGAGGGCGTCGACGGCGTGCGACGACGACGACTGGGAGTGGGCGTGCGCGCGGAGGAGGGTGTTCCACATGTAGGCATCGCGTACAGGCGCGGCGTCGAACACCCTGCGTGCGTAGGCGAGGGAGGCGGGCGCCGCGCCGGCGATGAGGCTGGTGGCGAAGGCCGGGTTCGCGGATACGCCGAGGACGATGGCGCGGGCGTGGATGGGTAGGAGGGCGCGGAGGGAGGCCGGGGAGGCGGCGGCGGTGGCGGTGACAAGGCGGGTGCAGCGGTGGACGAGGGCGGCGGCGGCGGCAGTTGGGGGTCGTGCTGGCATTTCGACATTTGGGCTCGTCAGGTTGGATTGCATATGACTGGGTTGGGCTTTGTAATGACTTTTGAATCCTGGGCCACGTTTAGATTCATCCAAAAGTTATAATTTTTTCACTCTCTCTCCATCACATCAATATTTAGCTGTTTATATGAAGCATTAAATGTAGGTAAAAAAATAACTAATTACACAGTTTAGTTTAAAATCACGAGATAAATCTTTTGAGCCTAGTTGATCAATGATCGGACAATATTTGTTAAATAAGACGAAAGTGGTACTATTCATCGGGTTAAAAAAAATACCATAATCTAAACAAGACCTTGATTTGCCCTTTTTTTACCAACAATACTTTTTTTTTTTGCGATACTGATTTCGCTTTTGAAGGACTGAAAATGTTGGAATCGAAATGCAAAATTCTACTTTACTGAGACTGCTTTTTTTCCTGCCAGCTGGGAGCAGACAAATTTATGCCATGTTCACAGGAACCTGCAACTCTTTTTACAGAACTTCTAAAAACAATTTTATTGCAAACAGCAGTAGCCAAAACGATAAGATTTTGTGAAATTCTCTTCCCATTTGTCTCACCGAATGCTCCCCCGTAGAAGCAACTTGAAAAATTCTGACACGTAAAAGTACTCTGATATATGCAGCAGAACAAGTTCATCCAACATTGCACTATTCTGATGCCTAAGCTGTAAGCTCAGCAGAATTCAAAATGTCGAAGATGTTAACATGCCAGGAGGGCAGGGCAACACGATGCACTGATCACGTTCTGTCGATACTGGTAAGAGCTCTGCATAGTTCTAGCTAAGAATTTTTCCACTGAAAAATGTGGACTTAGGGCCACAAATGTGAATATGAAACATTCTCAGCTATATCTGATTCCATATGCTAAAAGCAACAGTGCCTCTAATTGATTTTAAGGGTGGAATTGATGTGCTCCACCACATGTGGGAGGACCCTGATGCTGTCATCAATGGATCTGCTGACGCAGGATTCCAGTTCCTGAGTTGCATCTGTTTTCATATTCTGGAGCCGGGCTGCTTCAAACTTATCTTGGCATACCATCAATGACCGATTCAACCGTTCCTGAAGCAAGGGGCAATGATTAACAAAGTTGTAAGTGGCATGCTAGTTTATGCAGAGGAATACATGCATAATCTTCTAAACCCTAAAATAGCAATAGGCCAAAACAAAGGTTCCTGTGAACCCACTGGGATATGAATAACAGTTAGGCAGTGACATTATTCATGCAGTTGTTTGCCTACAAAAGGACAGTTTTCTGTTCAAAGTACAGGATGTCTAACATTGTGTCTGTACATGATTCCAGATACTTGAGCCAACCATCTCCAATAACAGTGAAAAACACTAATAATTATTTTACGATAAAATAACCAGGTGGGAAACATGCACTGCAGGCCATCTTGTGAATAACAGTCGCCAATATTAACATAGAAGACTCTCAGATTGTATGTCAGAAGTACAATGTACTTAAGAAGCAAAAACTAAATTACTGCAGGGGAAAACCTTATAAAACTCCTGTTCCAAGGAGATCATGAAAATATATCCATCAAACAAAACAGCTATGGCATCAAATATACTGCTCATGAATCCTAAATTATCTTCTGGGAAGTTGACTTTCCCATATGACAATTAATTAATTGCATACATGATTGATTGCATGAAACAAGTACACAATCACAGGTAACCAACCACATACAGCATGCTTGTTGAGGAATTTGTGCTAGTGACTGAACAACAATGAAACTATCACACTTGGAAATTTGATAATTCATTTACACACAGCATTAAAGTGGTTGCAATGATCAATAAAATAAGAGAAAAATGGAGCACACAAAACAAATATTAATAATGACTTGTATAAAAATCAGAGTGATTCTGTAGTAAAAAGTTACAGCTATGAAACTAGTAACTTCACTGCATCCAAAGATAGCCAATCACAATTTCAATACTTAAGCACAAAGGAATTAATTAAGTTACTAAAAAAGGATGAACAAAGAAAAGCCTGATGTTCTATTTGGGAAAAAGAATGGTATATGTGTACTGCAGGAAATTAGAGGTTAAAAGTACCTGAAACTTGGCCATCTCATTCTCAACAACATTGTTGGCGGTAAGGACAGGGACACTACAATTCTCCACACAGCTGTTGATCCCTTCCTGTGTACGACGCCGATCAAAGCAATCATATGCGCACTTGAAGTATGCTTGCTGAAAACCAATCAGAACAAAACAGAAATTCAAACAATAGTTAGCACTCAAGTGTTTCGATTTGGGAGTATGCCCCTTCCCCTCCTACTCCTACAAAGATATGAATCATGCAAGCAGTTTTTACTAATAAATATTCTCAGTCCAATAGTTACAAGTATTAGTCCAACCCCCTTTTCCGTCATCACAAGAACGGATGTCAACTGTCAAGGTAACTAGAACAATAAGTATAACGTAATTTCCTCTCATATCCAGAAATTAAGCTAAGAAAATAAACATAGCGGTGAACAATTCCAGGAGTGGATGGTTACTACTAGTTACTTGTACATAACTGTAAGGTCACGCTAGCGGATTTCTAAGAGAAAAAACAGGCACCAAAAACTTGATATTCACACATCCACAACTGCAGAAAAAAACATGCATCAGAACAAAATAAATCACCCAAGACTCGCACAACCCAGAACCTCCAATACTTGGTATCAAACTAACGGGCCAGTACCCCGACCAGCATTCAGCGGGACATCTAAAGAACCGGAAAAAATTTCAACCACAAGAATAAGATTATCACCCTCCTCCACCATGCAATTCCCCATCAGCAGAATAGGGAACCCCAAAATCCGACCAAAGTTCTACCACCAATCCAAGAATACGAGGCCTACCAAGCTACTGCAGCTACCCCGCGCCTCCGTCCCCAACGCTACGAACCCTCGGAGGACGGGAAACCGAGGCGGCGGCGGATACCAAGAACCACCACCGCCCCGTAACTCTTTACCTGCATGGTGAAGTTGACGTGGTCCTGGACGCCGGCGAGGTGCTGCTGCACGGTGGCGCTGACCTCCGCCAGCTTCCGCTGGATCCGCTCCGTCACGACCCGCTCCTCCATCGCGCCGCCTGGTTGCTTCTGGAGGCGTTTGCGGCTCGCGGGAGGGGAAGAAGAGCAGAAAAGGGGCGAGCGAACTGCTGCTTTTCTTTCTTGCCGAGGAAGAGAGAAACGGCAGGTCGGAAGAGGGGGTTTTCGCTAAGGCCACGCGGGCTAGGGTTTTATAGATCTGGCCCATGGGCCGAAACCGACCGACAGAGTACTCATCTGGGGGAGGAGCCTGGCCCACCTTGCAAGGTTTTGGATTCAATTGGATTATGGGTTTTCTATTTTGGCAGGTATATTATACTTAATTCAAAAAAGGTATATTATACTTTGATTCAGTTGTTCAATGTACACTTTGCTTCATCAACATCATAAATGGCATAATCGTAGGACAATCGAGTTCGAATATTTGTGTGCAATCAGTCAAAATTCTGGACAACACGAGAAATCAGGAATTGCTTATTTTTTCCACTATTTTGCAAAAAAAAGTTTTTATAAATGTTATATGAAATAATATCATCATGTTGGTCAAAAGTGATGGGACACGTGAATCAAGAGGGTCACAGGTTTAACTCCTCGAGAATGCGGTCTGTTTGTATGATTCATGCAAAAACAGAAACAAAAACAAAGGAAACGCTTGTGACGCGGCCATTCAGTGGTCGCTTGGGCAAAGGAAAAACATTTTTCTACATTTTTTTGCCACACTTCAATGACCATTTATAGTTTTTTAATAGCCTCTAAAAATGGATTGTCATGGGTGATTTTATTGAATCAATTTTGATTAGTGATTTGTAAATTTTTCCTATGAATGCAAGAAAACACTTTTTATATTTTTGGAAGAGTTCAATAATATTTTAATTTTTGAATAGATCTTAAATTTTAACTTTTACAGCGATTTTACGAGTAGCAGTTTTTAAACCTCTCCTCTAGATACCTCACTTTTAGTTCGAAGGCATAGTAGGTGGCTCATAGACTCTCGGCTCGCATACAATAGGCATAGTAACTGTTGTAAGATGTATTGCAAATGGTTACCTCTGGCATCTTGACATGCTTGTAACAATCACCCACCATACAATTTGTTTATTAATGAAAAATGTTCTAACAACAATCATACGACGACGGATCAAAAAGGAAGCTAGTTCAAAACTAATAAGGGACACCGATGTGCCTGGAGGATTTTGGTTGGCAGCAGCAGTAGGGGCCGTTGCATTTCCCGATACCGTTGGAGCCTATGACGGCGCACATTCCGTCACACACCTGGTCGGTGCAGGGACCTCTCGCTACTTTTTCGCAGCCGAGCTTAACTTGAGTAGCGACGCCATCTTCAGCCGTAGCAAGGACAGCAGCAATCAGGAGCCATGTGACGGCGAAAACTAGAGCACTCTTGGAGCTTATCTTGAGTAGCGCCATGAATCTAGCTAATAAAGCTCTTCTACTCTGAGGGATTAATGTAATGGTTTCTCTTGATGCTCTTTCGTGGTACAGGGTCCTTGCTTATATAGACCGGAGCCACAAGCAAATAAATCATGGCCAGTCAATTTCTACCATATTGAAACCAAAGCATTATGATACACATTTATTCAATATATAGTTTGCATTTATTCGCAGCTAACTGATGTATCATGTCGATCTCTAGGTGCATTTTTAATGGTTGCTAATACTACTCCTATATCAGTATGGTAGCATCAAATACGATCCTCATCCTAATCAATCAATCTTAGCATTCTTGATCAGTATAGGTATCATGTCTCCTGGTGCATTTTATTAGTTGCTAATACTACCCCTATATCAGTATGGTGGAATCAAATACGATCCTCATCCTAATCAATCAATCTTAGCATTCTATCAATATAGGTATCATGCATGTCTCCTGGTGCATTTATTGGTTGCTAATACAACTCCTATATCAGTATGGTAGCATCAAATCCGATCCTCATCCTAATCAATCAATCTTGGCATTCTTGATCAGTATTGGTATATACCACTATGCATGGTAGCATTTAGGCCCCATTTGACAGGGCTCTAGCTTTGGTTTCTCGTGGCTTCTAACAAGGAGCTCTGCTGGCCATTAAATAAAAATCTTGCAATGAGTGAGGAGCCAGAGTCGTGTATGTCTAGAGGAGATGAAGCCACATAAGTGTGGCTTCTCTTGACTCCTCACAAATCTTATACGAATTATTATAAAATTGTCACTAGAACTATTTTTGCCAAACGTTTTTCAAAATGGCTTCTGCTCCACTAGAGAAGTTGCTCCATATAAGGAGTCAGAACCAGAGCCCACTGAATAGACCCTAATAAGATCACGATCCTAATTAATCAATCTTAGGATTCCTAATCACAAATATTTATTGAGAGTACAAATTCCATATGCAAAACATCGGTAGTGTTATCATTCGCTACTCAGAAATATAACACTCTTAGTATTCTCACTTCCATCAAATTTGACAATGATAAGTTATCACTATCTGTTTGTAAGGGCAATGAGCATCACAATCAATTTTATAAATCCACCAACAGTGATAACTTATTATCACTCTCAGTTGGATCGAGTTAAAAAATCGACACTGATAGCATCATTGATGGACTTTAACACTTGCTAGCTGACAGTGATCAGGATGATAGACCTAGAATTTGATTCAAGCCTTTGCTTGACCCATTTTACCCATACATCTCTCTCTCAACTGATATGCACCTACCTCTCCCTTTGTGGTGCACCTTCCTATGGGACGAACGAGGACATGGGAAACCCTCATGATGATGGCAGCCGTAACAATAGGTCCATGAGGAGGAGAACAAGGGAAGTATGAGTCATGTTGCTGAGAAGGAGAGCAAAATTGACGGCAACAACAACAACGCTGGTGGGCCATAGCAGTGCAATGAGGAGGATGAGTCAAACAGTGTTTGGTTTGGCTCATGGAAAGTGCTTCTACTGCTAAAGGTAGAAAGCCAACCAAACAGGTGAAACCAGAAACTACTTTTCTAGAGGTAGTTACTTTGTGTAGTACAACTTTCATAGTACATTAGACCCTACTTTTGGCTTTTGGATTTTCAAATTGTGTGGAAATAGAGATATTCACTATTGCTTCAAGGGAGATAAAGAGAGGGGTAGGCTTAATAGTTGTCTCAACCAAATAGCTTACCACCTTTTTCATAGTAAGTAGCTCACAATAGTTTCCCACGGCTCATAGTAGTTTTTTCATAGCTCATAGCAGAACCAAACAGAATCTCAGACCTTTTTTATGGGAAACTAGAGCGTCATTAATCATGATCAAGATTAGAATCATTGTTTATGATATATGTGAGACCAGGTGGGGCTATAGGCCACTCCACCTGATTGTCACTGTCTATCAAACGAGCACAAGCATAGGCTAACTTATTACAGCTTCTACTTATGAAACAAAAATCAAAAGCATCAAAACTCCGACTTAGCTTTTCCATCTGTATGAGAAGAGAGGACATCTCAGATTCTTGATTTGATCAGTTCAGCCACAGGCCAACCAAAAATTGACATTCTGTTCCATAAGAAATCTGTTGAGTCCTTGTTCCTTTGCCAGTTGCATCCCATTGCAGCATGCCAAAGCTTCAGCTGCAAGAGGACTCAAGCACAATTCATACCATTTGGTTGTGCCTCCACACATTCTACCATCTTGATCTCGAAGCACGATGTCACTGAACGATCCTCGAGAACGCGCATCTACAACCGGACCTAGATGACAAGATGGTCTGACGGCACATACTCCAGTTCATCGGCTTACCTGGCCTTCTTCGTCGGACGAGCCACGGTCAGATGAGCCAAGGAACTCTGGAAGGTCTCCTGCCCTCCAAAGGTAAAATTCTTCTTCTGGATCGCCCTACATGGCCGCCTGTGGACAGCGGAGCGACGTCGGCGACACAGTCTCTAGGACAGCGACGACTGCGCGCTTTGTGACCTGGCACCAGAGCATGCAGATCACCTCCTGTGCTCATGTGTGTTTGCAAGAGAGGTCTGGCACCACCTCCTCCTACGCACAGGGCTTGGCCACCTATGCCCGATGGCCGATGACTCACTACTGGACTGGTGGATCCAATCACACGACCAACTGGCCGGGCCACAACATCGAGGATTCGACAGCCTTGTCTTCCTAAGTGCCGATGATCCGGAAAGAGAGAAACCGCCGAACCTTCGATGGCGTTGCTTCAATGACGACGACGATGCTACGGCGCATCTTCGAGGAGGCCGAGGATTGGCTCACGGCTGGTTTCCGTGCTTTGGCACCACTGCTTGCGGCCTAGAATTGATGCTTCCCACCAAGAGCACAAGAGTTTCCTTATCTAGTACACCACTCGAATCTCCGTCGTTCTAGTCGGCGCCTTTTGTATGTGTTCTATCTGTCCACTCCTTGGCATGTCGCCATACGAATGGACAGTGTGTAAAACATTCTAACACTTCTCTTAATGCGGTACGTGCAATGCATGTTTTCAAAAAACAGAAAAAAGATGTCGCTGAATCATCATCTGCGTAGAAGGCTGCATCGACGTTACACTTAATCTAGTCGGGAGGAGGTTTTTCCCAAGATTTCAGTGTGCTAGCCGAGTTCCTTTTCTTCGCCGGGTGAACCATTTGCTGCCCACTGAATTGATATACTCATTAGCAGCAAATCCTTCCCATGGCGTCTACTCTTTCTCGACATCCATAGTGACGACATTCCGCACAAGATCATAGTTGTAACTTGGTGGAAATAAAGCTGGATCAATTTAATCCCGAGTCCAAGTGAGAGGGTGCATGCAGGCAGAATTTGAGACTTGTTGCTTGCCTGGTGCAGCAGAAACTTGCTGCTCCCTCTAGTCCTCTACGGCGAGACTACACAATCGGTTCCTTTTGTTATACATCAATATCACTACGTACACGCACGCCATCAAGCCCATTACTGAATTCATCTGACTCTGATGATGTCGTCAATCTGTCTATTTTTTATTTTCCGCATATTCGATTTGAGGTGCTAGCGGCTAGCTGGCTCTGTTTGGGACTGAGTAGCTCAGCGGGTGGGTCTTTGTGCCTGCACCTTAGCGATGGCGCATGGTGAGGATAATATACCACACATGCATGAGTGAAGTGCGCATGTCTAACTAGCAAATCATCTTAGAGGGGGCGAGGGAGCAATGAGAGGGGTGGGGGCATGGGCGGATTTAGAAATACCTTCTCAGAGGGGGCTAATTAGTTAAGTCTGTCAAGAAAAAGCTATTTTTAGGCTTAAAATCAAGAATTTATATGGCTGAGAAAGACACGCATGTAGCCAATTTGGGGCTGCGCCCCGGGCTATAGCCCCCCCTAGCCCGGGGCGTGGATCCGCCCCTGGGTGAGGGGATTAAGACAGCGAGAGGGGTACCAAGAAAAAAACTCACCCGTGGGGGTAAGGGCATTGTGCTTAAGAAGAAGACCTTCTCATGCAAATCGAGAAAATCCTCAAACCACTGTCCCACCTTGAACACAGGTCCCTGTGAGAACTAGGCTAGGCCTAATGACTTATGCTGTGGCCGTGGGACAAACAAGGGGATTTTTTTTAATCACGATCTAAAAACCTAAAAATTCGTTTCTATGGAGAGTTAAACCCAGGATATGTGCAGTGCCATTGAGGGACTCTAGCCAGTTGGGCTAAAAATATCAAAAGTTGAGATTATGTGTTGTATTTTGATCAAAGTCTATTGAAAGTTGTACTGTGAATAGTTATGTGGCATCTTTTTTTTTTGAGGAACATTTACGTGGCATCTTGACATAAATGTGTAACATACCTGTGCCACACATTTATAGATCAGTCACCGCACCATACATTTTGTTTATTAGTAATGAAAAATGTCTATTGAATAATCATACTATGGATCAAAAGCAAACTAGCTCCTAGCTAGTGAACACCGATGTGTGCGGGGGATTTTGGGTGGCAGCAGCAGTAGGACCCGTTGCATGACCCAACACCATTGGAGCCTATGTCAGCGCACATTCCGCCGCACACACTTGGTGTACAGGTGCCTTTCACTTTGGCGCAGACCGCTCGGTTCTCTGCTGCCTCGTTGCCACCTGAAGACACGGCTGTAGCAAGGACTGCCATCAGCAGCCATGTGATGGCGAAAACAACCAGAGTACTCTTGGAGCTTATCTTGAGTTGGGCCATGGATCTAGCTAGTGAATAGTGATGGTTCTCGACCGAGAGATTAATGGTTTCTTGATGCTCTTTCATGATGCAGGTCCTTATTTATATAGATGGGAGCCAGAAGCAGATTAATCACGATCAGTCAATTTCTACCATATTGAGACCGAAACATTGTGATACATAGTTATCTGATACAGGTTTGCATTTATTCCCAGCTAACTAATGCATCGTGTCTCTAGGTGCATTTATTGGTTGCTACAGGCTGTAGGAATGCTCCTATTTAAATATGTTCCTCATCCTATTCACTCATTCTTAGCATTCCTTATCACAAATATTTACTTGGAGTCTAAATTTGATTAGCCCCTATCATAAGAGTTATATGCAAAAACATTGGTAATACACTATCATCATTACACTACTACAGAAACAATAAGTTGATTTCAAATAACATGATTTCCACAAGAAAAAGTGATAGTCAACGATAATTACTATAGGATCCAAACTCGATTGTGACGATACTTTTATTCATGCTTACATGAAATTTTATTGTGCTACCTCTAGATTGCATGTTGTGACGTTCCAAAAGCTAAGATTCTCCTAAAGGAATATTAGTGTCTTGTAGGAAAAAGTTAACTAACTTGTTATATGTACTCTTTATTCCACAACAAATGTAATTCATGCCACCACCCTCATTGATTGCACTCAACCCTCTCAATGTTCACCCTTTGATTTATTAGACTGGTCACCCTTTGATCTTTGAGATCAAAGGGTGATTATTCGCACTAGTAGAGATATGGCTTCTAGTCCCGGGTTGGAAACCCCCTATTGTCCCGGTTATCCAACCGGGACTGCCCAAGCGGGACTCACTAGTACAAAAAGTTACTATAGAAACGGTGAAATTGTCTCTTCAGCCATGGCGTTCCCAACCACCACTATGCCAGCGACTGTAAAGATCAAGTAGCTACAGCAACGGGCTTTTAACCGCCCCTGACGATAGATTTTCAAAGGCGGTTAAATTAAGACAACCGTCTTTGAAGATCTATCTTCAGAGGCGGTTAATTAAGACAACCGCTTCTAAAGATAGATCTTCAGAGGCGGTTAAATAAAGGCAACCGCCTCTGAAGATGATTTTTGAACATTAAAAAAAAAAGCTCGCCGGTGGCCATGCTGCCATAGCTGGCCAGCACGCCGGTGCCGAACCACCATGCATTGCCATGGCTGCCTTGTCTTTCCTTTCAAGCCATGGCCGTCGTTGCTCCCTTTTGCTTGCGTTCAGCCAAGGCCACCGTTGCTGCCATGCCTGCATTCAAGCCATGGCCGTTGCTGCAAGCCAAGCCATTGTTGCATTGTCTTGCCTTCAAGCCATGGCCCCCATTGCTAGCACACCGTACGCTGCTGCGTTGAACACAAGAACAAGTGAGAGAGAAATAATACACATGAAGTTAAAGATAAGAGAGAAGCATGATAGCGTAATTGCACGCACAACGCCGAAGTTGCACGCACCACGAATCAGCGTTGCGTAAGCTGGAGTTGCGTGCACCATGTAGGAGATGCTTGCTCCATGACATGCTGTTGCGCCAGCCGGAGTTGCACGCACCGGCCTGCACAACCACGCCATTGCGCCAACCGGAGTCGCGCAGACCAGTCCGCGTAGCCGCACCGTTGTCACACCCTGGTTTCAAAGGAATGAAACCAAGGCAAAAGCTCATGTGCACCCAAAATAATTACATACATGAACGATAAATTACATGGTTCAAAAGCACAGTATTCGAATAAAACATAGTATAACGATTACATCGCACCATTATTACATAACTGTCATCAGAGTAAAGCGGAATATAAACAACATCATCCAAAATGAAAAGCAACTAAGATGACGTAGACATAGCAACTCCATCTCGCCACAGGAAGGTCGACGGCAGCATCACGACGCCTAGTATCCCAGATAGTTCTCAGGAAAGTCACCATCCGAGTCATCACTTGAGCATCCTTTGGTTGGGAAATAGCAAGAGTGAGTTCCATGTCGAAACTCAGCAAGTACAGGCGAAAAATAATGACAAGAAAGGCTAATACAAGGTACAACTGAAAGATAGACTGTGGTAGCATTTTAATGTAACAATTAAGATTTAACTTATTACAACCTATTCTCTAATCAACTTGGTTAAAACACCCAACCCTAAAGGGTTTAAGTAGCAATTAATGTGTCATTTAGCATCATAGATATAAACATATATCGTTAACAACATTAAACGTGAGATAGCCATCTCAAGGGAACACAAGATAGTCATCCCGATAAAACCCGAGGTAGCAACCTCACAACATCACCACGATTTAACAGCTTAAACCATTTGGCTAATCATGCGAGGATCTGGGCCGCTCGTGACCGTGAGCACGGACGATATACCGATTTTAACTCTGCGCAGAGGTGTACACTTTCACTCCAGGTCGTGATTACTCTTTTTGCCCGAGGCGGCCAACCTCTTAGCCCATTACCAAGATAGGCTGGCAGAGGTCACAAAGAGGCTTTTCATAAGGTCATAGGCAGTGACAACTCACTAGCCTTGAGTCCAAGCGTATGGGTGACTTCACCGTGAGGCCATCCCCATCACGGATCCCTAGCCCCTCCCATACTACAACTTGTAAACAAACCCCAACGGCCATAGCTATAGCCACCCGTCGGTAAGCTGTCCAACCAGCCCATGATGGTCCTGCTAATCGACCAAGCCAGTGCCCATTAGCCTAGAGATGTACGAAAGTCCTAGGTTGCCGCTCCACGAAAGGACCTCAAGGGGGAGGAGATATGGATGCCCTCATCGCTACAAGCCCACACACATCCGTTCCTCCTTCTTTCACCGCCAACCAATGATGCAGACATACATCAACTTCTCCAACGGCCGAAGCCAAGAGCCCAAGGCTCAACAAGTTAAGAAGCAAGTTTTATCTTCATTAAACAGTGAAAGGGGAGATAGAGCACTAGCAACCTAAAACCTAACAACTAATACCCTCATAGGAAATCTTTGGGTAAAGTGGCTAGTAAGTCCTATGGTTTGCCGATTTAAGACACATGCAGTGAATTTATAAACATGAATAGGCGCAATATGTTTAAAAGAATGCCTGCACTTGCCTTGGTGGATGTCTTGCTGCACGTAGTCCTCTGGGTCCTGTTAATCCTCGTTCACCCATGTCTCGTTCTTTATACGCCACAATCATCACACACGAGCAATACATGCAAGCAAACGTAGTTTAATTAGGGCAGTACACCAAAACACGATAACAGTAGCAAACAATAGCATAGAAATATTCTACTCATTGGGATGATTCCAAAAATTATAAGTTTGCTAAAATCGGAGTTAAAACGTGAAAGTTATGGCCTAAATAAGACTAGGGTCTAATCTGCAGAAAATAGGACTGAAAACTAAATACTTTTGAACTACATAGGACTAGATTGTAAATAAAGGAAACCGCAGGGGTTTTTCTGCAAAAGTGCCAAGGCTGTCGGCGGTCTGACCGTGCTGACACGGTCAACACACACGTGGTGCTTACGTGGCGCCTACGTGGCACCCATGTGGCTACCACGTTAGCCAACCGGGAGGCCGGGTTGACCCTCGGTTGACTGGGGGTCATCTCTGGATCTGGGATGTTGGATCCTGATCCAACGGTCAGGATTGGGCCACCGGGTCGGGTCGGCCAGAGCGGTGTCGCCGATGGTGGCGGCTCACCGGCGAGCAGCGGCGTGGTGCTTGCGGTGCTCAGGGGGCTGCACGGATTAGTCGGGGAGGCACGACGCGACCTCGCGGGCCCGGATGTGGGGTCCGTGACAGCGGTCGGTGGCCGGAGGCAGTGGCCCGCGCGGGCGGCGCCATGGCTGGCGGCGGGGGTCTCGATGGGGAGACGCTATAGGGCATGGGGAGGCGTGCCAAAGGGCTCCAATGGTGGCTCACCTCACCATGAAGCTTGTGGGGGAGTCCTTGTCGACAGAGGCGAAGCGACGGCGGAGATCGACGGTGGCGGCGCGAGCTCGGGAGGACTGCGGCGGCTAGAGTTTTGCGAGGGTGAGGGCAACAGCTAGGGCTTCAGAAAAGCGATGCAGGGAGGTAGTGGACGCTCTTTATAGTGATGGGAATCCTCGGGTCGCGCGCGCAGGCGGGCGACTCGGGCGGCGCGCGGACACCGGCTCGGTGTCGTCTCCGTGAGGGAGATGACACTGTAGTGGCTGGGCTACGGTTTGCAGCCTGGCACCCGCTGGCCGGCTTGGCTGTGCTGCTGGCCGGCCTAGCTGGCCGTGGCCAGCCATGCTGCTGCTGCTTTGGCCGTGGCTGGCCAAGGTTGGCCATGGCCGGCTATGGCTGGCCATGCTTGGCCAGGAGAGGCTGGGGTTGGCCAGGGTCCACTAGGGACTAGCCTAGGCTAGTTAGACTGGGTTAGGTTAGTCTAAGGTTAGTGGGGACAAGTTAGAGCATGTTAGAAGCTAGAAGGTAATGCAAGAATTGAACAACAGGCTCAAACAAGTCAACCATAAAACTGTGCAGCAGCATGAATGCAACAATGCATGGTTTCTAACGTGCTACATATTTTTAAAAAATAATTCATAAAACATTTATAATTGTCCTATGAATGTAAAGCATCTATGCTAAAATAAAATCAAATTCATTTAAGATTTAAAGTTCAAATCAGGGTATTATAAACCTACCCCCTTAAAAGAATCTCGTCCTCGAGATTAGAAGACTTAGGAAACAACGCTGGATATTCTGCCCTTAAATCCTCCTCCTTTTTCCAAGTAGCCTCATCCTCTGAGTGGTACTTCCATTGCACTTTGCACCACTTGACAACCTTACTTCTTGTGACTCTCTTAGTTGTCTCCAAAATCTTAGATAGGCTCTCCTCATAGGTTAAATCTTTCTGCAAGTCTATTTTCTCTACAGGCAACTCCTCTTCCTTGACCCTCAAACATTTCTTGAATTGAGAAACATGGAACACATTATGCACACTGGACAAGTAAGCTGGCAACTTAAGCTGATAAGCTACCTCTCCTCTCCTTTCCAAAATCTTGAATGGACCAATGTACCTTGGGGCTAACTTCTCTTTGACCTTGAACCTCTTGAGATTCCTCATTAGAGACACCTTAAGATAAACATAGTCACCTACTTCAAACTCAAGCTCTCTTCGGCGAACATCTGCATAACTCTTCTGTCTAGACTGGGCTGCTTTCAAATTACGTCGAATCACTTGGACCTGCTCTTCTGCTATCTTCGAGACATTAGGACCAAATACTTGTCTCTCTCCAGCTTGATTCTAGAACAAATGTGTTCTACACTTTCGTCCATACAATGCTTCAAAGGGAGACATCTTGAGACTAGCTTGATAACTATTATTGTAAGAGAATTTAGCATAAGGCAAATTGTTGTCCCAACTGTCATTAGACTCCAGGGCGTAGGCCCTCAACATATCTTCTAGAATCTAATTAACCCTTTCTGTCTGACCATCTGATTATGGATGATAAGCTGAACTAGACCCTAACTCAGTTCCCAAAGCTTCATGTACCTTCTTCCAAAACTTGGAAGTGAACTGTGTACCTCTATCCGAAATGATCCTCTTAAGAACTCCATGAGCACACACAATTCGAGCCACAACTTCTCAGCCAACTACGCTCCAGTAGGTCTTGACAGGTATGAAATGAGAAACCTTGGTCAATCGATCCACTATGACCCAAATAGAATCAAAACCTCTCTGAGTTCGAGGTAATCCCACAATGAAATCCATACTGATTTCATCCCACTTCCATTCAGGTATCTTCAATGGCTGCAACAATCCTGCTGGTCTTTGATGTTCTGCCTTTACTCTTTGACAAGTGTCACACAAGGCCACATACTCCCCAATATCCTTCTTCATACCTTTCCACCAATAGTGTTCCTTTAGATCCTGGTACATCTTAGTATCTCCTGGATGAATAGAGTAAGAAGACTCATGACACTCCTTAAGAATAGTATCCTTGATTTTCTAATTGTCAGGCACAGCCAACTTGTGCTTATACCAGAGTGTCCCTTCTTCATCAACACTGAATCCTGGGGCTCTGTCTTGACTAACCATCTTGACAATCTCCTAAAGTTCCTCATCGGTTTTCTGACCCGTCCTGATCTCCTAATCAAGTGTCGGTTCCACATCCATAGAAACTCCCTAAGTGTTAGCAACGAACCCCAAATTGAGATACTCAAATTCAGCTAGTAACTCTTTATGTAACTCCATCACTTCTAACATGTTCAGCTGACTCTTCCGACTTAGAGCATCAGCTACAACACTAGCTCTACCAGGATGGTAGAGAATCTCCAGGTCAAAATTATTAATCAATTCTGACCACCTTCTCTGCCTCAAGTTTAAGTCCTTCTGAGTGAATATATACTTCAAGCTCTTGTGATCAGTGTAAATGTTACACCTGTGACCAAGGACTTAATGTCTCCAAATCTTCAACGAATGCACTGTAGCTACTAATTCCAGATCATGAGTTGGATAGTTCAATTCATGTTTCTTCAACTGTCGAGAGGCATAAGCAATGACCTTACCCTCTTGCATCAACACACAACCCAAACCATGTCTAGAAGCATTACAATAAATAGAGAAGTCCTTTGTCATATCTGGCAGAGCTAACACTGGTGTTGTTATCAACCTCTTCTTCAATTCCTCAAAATTGGCCTGACATTGTTCCATCCACTTGAATGGTTTGTCCTTCTCTAGCAAAGCAGTCATAGGTTTAGCTATGGTAGAGAAGCCATTGATGAACCTCCTGTAGTATCCAACCATTCCTAGAAAACTCCTAATGTCCTTGACATTCTTAGGTGGACTCCACTTGAGCACATCTGTAACATTCTTAGGACTAACTGTAACTCCATCCTTGAAAATAACATGCCCAAGAAAAGAAGCTTCACTCAACCAGAAGTCACACTTACTGAACTTGGCATAAAGCTGATGTTCCCTCAACTCTGCAACACCAATCTGAGATGCTCTTCATGTTCTTCCTCATTCTTGGAATAAATCAGAATATCATCAAGGAAGACAACCACAAACTTATCAAGATACTCCATAAAAACTTTATTCATCATGTACATAAAGTAAGCTGGAGCATTGGTCAACCCAAAAGACATCACTGTGTACTCATACAAACCATATGTGGTGGTAAAACAGTCTGGTATATCACTGGGTCTAATCCTCAACTGATGGTAACCTGACCTCAAGTCTATCTTAGAAAAGACACTAGCTCCCTTTAATTGGTCAAACAGATCCTCAATCCTAGGTAAAGGGTACTTATTCTTAACAGTCACCTCATTCAAAGATTTGTAATCTACACACATCCTCTGTGTTCTATCTTTCTTTTCTACAAAGATTACTGGGGCTCCACAAGATGATGAACTAGGTCAAATGTAACCCTTAGACTGTAATTCTCTAAGTTGTGACTTAAGTTCTTCTAGTTCATTCACAGCTATTCTATAAGGTCTTTTAGCTATGGGTGCAGTACCAGGTAACAAATCAATAATAAACTCAATCTCTCATTCAGGTGGCATATCTGGCAAATCCTCGGGGAAGACATCTGGAAACTCATTGACAACTCTTATGTTCTCCAAGGGCTTACCACTGACATGATTCACTGTTCCCTGATTCTTGGATGGCAGAGGAATCACCACATCAACCACATCTCCATCAGGTGCAGTCAAGGTCGCTGTCCTTTCTGAACATTTAATATTTTCTTTCCACTTGTTTAACCAACTCATTCCCAAAATAAGATCCAAACCATTTGACTCAAGCACTATAGGTCTAGCAGAAAAATCTACCCCCCTTAAATTAATCTTTATGTCTGGACACCAGACATTTGAATCCATATTTCCCTCAGGCGTTTTAACATTCATAGCTCTAGGCATAAGTCAGGTTGGTATGCTATGCTTACGAACAAAATGACTACCAATAAATGAATGTGATGCACCAGTATCAAACAGAACTGAAGCTGGATGGGAATCAACAAGGAACGTATTGAGCACCACATCTGTATCTTCCTCCGCAGTCTCTACCTTGACATGGTTCACCTTTGCAAAGTTTTGTGGCTTCTGATTCTGAGGGCAAGCATTAGCATAGTGTCTCACCTTGCCACACTTGAAGCAAGCATTGCTGGGGGTGCTGTTGGTCTTCACAGGAGCACTGTGGGGAGCATTCTGGCAACTAGCCTGATTGTTCTAGCGAGGGGCTTGACCATTCTAGCGCTGCAATTGATTACTGCCATTGCTGGAGTTGTTGTTGCGCTGACCACCCTACTGTGCCTGATTCTTTCCATACTAAAAATAAGAACACTGCTGGTAGTTCAGGAAGTTGTTGAAGCGAGGAAGACTACTATTTCCCTAATCCTAGTACTTGCTGGCCTTCCTCTTCTTCTTCTTGTCCTCCATCTTGTTGCGCATGCTCTCAAGCACAATAGCCCTATCAACCATTTCCTAGAAATTGGCATACTTGACATTTGCCATCATGTAAGTGAGTCCATCATTCAACCCTCTCAGGAAATGATCTTGCTTATCCTGGTCTTGCTCGACATCCCTAGGTGAATAGCGAGACAAAGCAATGAACTTGTCATGGTACTCACAAACTGACATGGAGCCTTGCTTTAGATCAGCAAACTCCTTCTTCTTCAGTTTCACCAGTCCTGCGGGAACATGGAACTCCTTGAACGCCTCAGTGAACTGCGCCCAAGTGATGGTGTCAGGAGTTTCATGAGCAAAGCGGTATGAATCCCACCAGGAAGCGGCTGCTCCCTATAGCTGACCAGATCCATAGAGGACTTTCTCCCTATCATTGCACTGAGCGATCTCCAACTGCTTCTCCACATCCTTCACCCAATGCATAGCAACAAGAGGGTCAGGGGAATGAGAGAAGAAAGGTGGATGCCCCTTCAAAAATTCACTGCACCTATCCCTGGGTGGTGGTGGTGGAGGATTCTGATTGTGGTGCTGATTCTGGACTTGGTTCATCGCCATGTTTTGCTGCAACATGGTCATCATAGCGTTCATGCCCTACATGAACTGGGTATGCATGGCCATCACCTGCTCCACAGTAGGAGGAGGTGGTGGTGGAGGGTTCTGGTTACTCCCACCAGCCCCACTGGCGCCACCAGTGTTGTTATTCCTCCTGGTGTTCACCATCTGATGCAAATGAATAGCAGGGTATAAGGATATGCAGTCTTCACATATATATCTGTGCTGAATATAAACTATGAATGTAACTGCAACATAATATACCGTCTCTTATATCAATAAACCAGCTGACATAGCCTCCAACAATATTATCACTGACAGAATAGCAAATATATAATCTCTTGCAAATACCACATATATATAATCTCCAAACTGATAGCTGACATGAACAAGTGACAACAAGCTATGACAGAATAACTGATAGGATGAAGTAGAAAGAGAGATAGAGCACAACATATAGAGACCCAAAACCCCGAATTACTAAACAGAGTCTTAAACTTATATAAATATGATAAGTGTGGACATCACCCCACAACTTACCTCAATCATTACAAAGATGTGAATCAAACATAGTTCATCATGATAAACAAGTTCTCACACCAATAAAGCAAGACACACTCTAAACACACTCGCACTAGACTCAATAAGCTAAACATTCAAACATGCTAATGTAGCATTATTTGTTTCATGAAAGGGACATCCTATTCAATCCTAGTACGTCCTCTAGCTGCTCCCTAGGGGAGGTGGTCACGTGCAGGCGACAGGGCAGAAGCTGGCGCACCATCTACTAGTATGCAAAGATCAAAGACACGCAACAAATAGTTAATAGATCATGATAGAAGAAATAAACATGTCTATGATCAAAAGATAATATGTATAAAGAGTGCATGCATAAATATCTGGAGATAGTGGTATGAAAGCTATAAATAAATTGAAGCAGGAGTAGCATTCATTCTGTGGTATTTGTAGTAAAACAAAACAGCGTAATGACATGATCATAATGACAAAAGCATGGTAGTAACTATAAGATAAGGTAATAAATGATCAATAAATGATAGTAATAATAGCTGAAATAAATGCATATCAAGATAATAATGAAACATGCTAATAAATGATGGGGTATGCAATAACTTATAAAGGTCCACCTAAGACGACCGGTTCTAACTAAGGCTTCATGATCCTACGGTCAACACGGCTCTGATACCACTTTGTCACACCCTAGTTTCAAAGGAATGAAACCAAGGCAAAAGCTCATGTGTGCCCAGAACAATTACACACATGAACGATAAATTACATGGTTCAAAAGCACAGTGTTCGAATAAAACATAGTATAACGATTACATCGTACCATTATTACATAACTGTCATCAGAGTAAAATGGAATATAAATAACATCGTCCAAAATGAAAAGCAACTAAGACGATGTAGATGTAGCGACTCCATCTCGCCACAGGAAGGTCAACGGCAGCATCACGACGCCTAGTATCCCAGATAGTTCTCAAGAAAGTTACCATCTGAGTCATCACTTGAGAATCCTTTGGTTGGGAAATAGCAAGAGTGAGTTCCATGTCAAAACTCAGCAAGTACAGGCGAAAAATAATGACATGCAAGGCTAATACAAGGTATAACTGAAAGATAGACTACGGTAGCATTTTAATGTAATAATTAAGATTTAACTTATTGCAACCTATTCTCTAATCAACTTGGTTGAAACACACAACCCTTTATTAAGGTTCAAGTAGCAATTAATGTGTCATTTAGCATCATAGATATAAACATATACCGTTAACAACATTAAACATGAGATAGCCATCTCAAGGGAACACAGGATAGCCATCTCGATAAAACCCGGGGTAGCAACCTCACAACATCACCATGATTTAATAGCTTAAACCATTTGGCTAATCATGCGAGGATCTAGGCCGCTCGTGACCGTGAGCACGGACGATATACTGGTTTTAACTCTGCGTAGAGGTGTACACTTTCACTCCAGGTTGTGATTACTCCTTTTGCCCAAGGCGGCCAACCTCTTAGCCCATTACCGAGATAGGCCGACAGAGGTCACAATGAGGCTTTTCACAGGGTCATAGGCAGTGACAACTCGCTAGCCTTGAGTCCAAGCGTATGGGCGACTTCACTGTGAGGCCATCCCCATCACGGATCCCTAGCCCCTCCCATACTACAACTTGTAAACAAACCCCAGTGACCATAGCTATAGGCACCCGTCGGTAAGCTGTCCAACCTGCCCATGATGGTCCTGTTAATCAACCAAGCCAGTGCTGATTAGCCTGGAGATGTATGGATCTCCCAGATTGCTGCTCCATGAAAGGGCCTCAAGGGGGAGGGGATACGGATGCCCTCGTCGCTACGAGCCCACTGACATCCGTTCCCCCTTCTTTCACCGCCAACCAACGATGCGGACATGCATCAACTTCTCCAATGGCCGAAGCCAAGAGCCCAAGGCTCAACAAGTTAAGAAGCAAGTTTTATCTTCATTAAACGGTGAAAGGGGAGATAGAGCACTAGCAACCTAAAACCTAACAACTAATACCCCCATAGGATATGTTTGGGTAAAGTGGCTAGTAAGTCCTAAGGTTTGCCGATTTAAGACACATGCAGTGAATTTATAAACATGAATAGGCGCAATATGTTCAAAAGAATGCCTGCACTTGCCTTGGTTGATGTCTTCCTACACGTAGTCCTCTGGGTCCTGTTGATCCTCGTTCACCCACGTCTCATTCTCTATACGCCACAATCATCACACATGAGCAATACATACAAGCAAACGTACTTTAATTAGGGCAGTACACCAAAACATGATAACAGTAGCAAACAATAGCATAGAAATATTCTACTCGTCGGGACGATTCTAAAAATTATAAGTTTGCTAAAATCTGAGTTAAAACGTGAAAGTTATGGCCTAAACAAGACTAGGGTCTAATCTGCAGAAACAGGACTGAAAACAAAATACTTTTGAACTGCGTAGGACTAGATTGTAAATAAAGGAAACCATAGGGGCTTTTCTACAAAAGTGCCAAGGCTGTCGGCGTTTTGACCGTGCTGACGCGGTCAACACACACGTGGTGCTTACGTGGCGCCTACGTGGCACCCACGTGGCTGCCACATCAGCCAACCGGGAGGCCGGGTTGACCCTCGGTTGACCGGGGGTCATCTCTGGATCCGGGACTGATGTGAACTAGGGTTCCTGATGTTCCAAAAGGTTCTAATAACTCTTGATTTGGTGGAATCGCGACACAATTCAATCCGGCTTCCGAACAACTCGGCTCTGAACCCCGCAATCATAGCACCACGTCTCCTCTGGTTATCGACCGTCGAAGCACAGTCGACCTTGCCAAGAAGACTGAGTCCTTTGCCTGCTAATCGAAGAACACAATCTAGAACATGAAAGAATGCAACCAATTGCAGATGAATGATTAATCTCACGAGTTGGGGTCTCACAAACCGATGGCGCGGTGAAACTGTTGTGAACAGAATAATCTAAGCAAAACCCAAAACATAACGAGAGAGACGGCGGCTGGTTATAGAGGTCTAAGGGTCATCACCACCCCTGGACACGCCCCTTAATGGGCTCAACAACGATACACGGCCTAACGGACCAAAAACGGTGACGCAGCACTGGAACAGATTCTGGATGCTAACTTGTTTCGATGTTTTCCGATGACTTCGAAGGAATTTTGACCTCAAACCAACGCCATTGGCTTCCTTATGAAAGTATCTTTCCATCTGTAGTGGATCATCAAAAACGGAGTCCGGATGCGTCCTGGGCGTCCGTTTTACTCCACACTAGTCTTGGATTCTGAAACAGGCTCGAAGTCGACTCGGTTTGGGCCTCGACCTTGACTTGGGCACCCTTGCTGGTCCTCCACGCCTCCAAGCCATCCCTTATGCATCCCTTGGTCCTCTCCATGATTCCTAAGTATAATAAAATCATAAAAAGATTTCCTTAAGAACGAGCTCACCCGTAAATTTAATTGTGGTGCGCGAGCTCTTGTGATTGGACCTTGAATGTCCAGCGGAAGATCATCTTGTGCATCCAATGGAGTGATGTCCTCATCATCCTTCCCCTCTTGAATTAGAGTCGTCCTCGACTCAAGGTCATCTTCTTCTCCCAAATATGGCTTCAAATCTGAAATGTTGAAAGAAGGACTAACCCCGAACTCGGGTGGCAACTCAAGTTTGTATGCATTATCATTTATTTTCTCAATAATTTTATAAGGACCAGCAGCTCTTGGCATTAATTTTGACTTACGCAGCTCTGGAAACCTGGCTTTTCTCAAATGTAATCATACTAAATCACCTAGTTCAAGTTTAAGTTCTTTTCTACCTTTACTACCAGCAATTCTATACTTTTTATTCATCTTTTCAATATTTTCTTTAGTGGTTTCATGTAACTTACGAATAAATTCAGCACGTGCACGAGCATCACTATGTGTTCTTTCATGGGTAGGTAAAGGCAAAAGATCAATTGGAGCACGAGGATTAAAACCATACACTACCTGAAAAGAACTTACCTTGGTGGAAGAATGTGTCACCCGATTGTAAGCAAACTCCACATGAGGCAAACATTCTTCCCATATCTTTAAATTTTTCTTCAAAATAGCTCTCAGCATGGTGCCCAAAGTGCAGTTCACTACCTCTGTTTGTCCATCTGTTTGTGGGTGACAAGTTGTTGAAAACAATAATTTTGTGCCCAACTTATTCCATAGAGTTCGCTAGAAGTGACTCAAAAATTTGGCGTCGTGATCTGAAACAATAGTAGACGGCATACCATACAAACGAACAATATCTTGGAAAAAGAGGTCAGCAATATGAGTTACATCATCACTTTTATGATATGGTATAAAATGTGCCATCTTAGAAAATCGATCCACAACCACAAAAATACTATCCCTTCCCCTCTTGGTCCTAGGCAATCCTAAAACAAAGTCCATCGAAATATCTGTCCAAGAAATAGAAGGAACAGGAAGAGGCATATACAACCCATGTGGATTCAAGCAAGACTTAGCTTTTTTACTTGTGGTGCAGCGTGCCACGAACCGCTCAACATCTCTCTTCATCTGTGGCCAAAAGAAATGTGTGGCCAAAACAGCTACCATCTTTTTAGCACCAAAATGGCCCATCAATCCTGCTCCATGCGCTTCCTGTAGTAACAAAAGACGAACATAACCAACTGGAATGCATAGACGGTTAGCTCTAAACATAAATCCATCATTTATCACATACTTGTTCCACGTACGTCCCTCTTTACAATTCAGCAACACATCTTTAAAATTAGGATCAAGTGCATATTGTTCTTTTATTGTTTCAAGCCAAAAAATCTTACAATCAAGTTGGGACAACATAGTATATCATCTAGATAAAACATCAGCAATTATATTATCCTTCCCTTTCTTGTGTTTGATAACATAAGGAAAGGATTCAATAAATTCAACCCACTTAGCATGTCGACGATTCAGATTATTTTGAGAACGAAGATACTTAAGTGATTCATGATCTGAATGTATAACAAATTCCTTAGGCCACAAATAATGACGCCACGTCTCTAAAGAACGTACAAGAGCATACAATTCCTTATCATACGTAGAGTAATTTAAAACAGGACCATGCAATTTTTCACTAAAGTATGCCACAGGTTTACCATCTTGTATCAAAACACCTCCAATGCCAACTCCACTAGCATCACATTCTAACTCAAAAGTCTTACCAAAGTTTGGAAGTTGCAGCAATGGTGCGTGTGTAAGCTTACCTTCTAACATCTCAAATGACTCCTCTTGTGCCTTACCCCATTGGAACACCACGCCCTTCTTTATCAACTCATGTAATGGGGCAGCAAAGGTGCTGAAATCCTTGACAAAGCGGCGGTAGAAACCTACAAGACCAAGAAAACTCCTCACCTGTGTGATGGATTGGGGTCCTGGCCAGCTCCTAATGGCTTCAATTTTTATCTCATCCACCTCAATTCCCTATGGAGTAACAACATATCCAAGAAAAGAGACTCGATCCGTGCAAAAGATGCACTTCTCAAGGTTACCAAATAAGCGTGCATCACGTAAAGCATTAAAAACAGCACGCAAGTGATCCATATGTTCATCCAAAGACTTGCTATAAATCAAGATATCATCAAAGTAAACTACCACAAATCGCCCAATAAAAACCCTTAAAACTTCATTCATCAATCTCATAAAAGTACTAGGTGCATTAGTTAAACCAAAAGGCATTACTAACCACTCATATAATCCGAATTTAGTTTTGAAAGCTGTTTTTCATTCATCTTCAAGTTTCATTCTAATCTGGTGGTCGCCACTACGCAAGTCAATTTTAGTGAAAATTACAGAGCCACATAACTCATCAAGATGTCATCAAGCCTAGGAATAGGATGACGATATCGAATAGTAATATTATTAATGGCTTTACAATCAACACACATGCGCCAAGAACCATCTTTCTTAGGAACCAAAATCACATGAACAGCACAAGGACTAAGGCTTTCTTGTACATACCCGTGGTCCAAAAGCTCTTGGACTTGTCGTTGAATCTCCTTAGTCTCTTCAGGGTTGGTTCGATAAGCAGCACGGTTTGGCAATGTCGCTCCCAGAATCAAATCAATTTGATGCTCGATTCCTCTCATAGGTGGCAGCCCCGGGGGTATTTCAGCTGGAAAAACGTCCTCATACTCCTGCAAAAGGTTAGTGATAGCAGGAGGTCTCAAACTAACAACATCATCAAGAGAAAACAAAGCTCGTTTGCAAACCAAAGTATAGCAAATATCATCATCAGAAATTTTAGCAAGGTCACATTTTCTTGCAAGCATAACACCACCCTTCAATTTAATTTTCTCGACCATAGAATTAGGTGTCAACTTATCCTTTTTAGGTGGGTAAACAGAATTTGCAACTTGCTGATTTTCAGATTTGACATCATGCAAACTAGCAGCTCGTTCTTTATTAGCTTGTACAATTTTAGCTGGGGTCATTGGCACCAAAGTAATTTTATTTCCTTTATGAACAAAAGTGTATGTATTACTTCTACCATGATGAACAACATCATTATCAAATTCCCAAGGGTGACCCAATAAAAGTGAACAAACTTCCATAGGTACTACATCACAATCAACGGAATCAACATAGGTACCAATGGAAAAAGAAACTCTGCAAGTTTTTGTTACCTTAGCCTTACCGGAATCATTCAACCACTGAATATGGTA